>VOMN01057942.1:0-22516 GCA_014899125.1 Orchestia grillus | reverse complement strand
GGCAGCAATGAGCTGTCCGCTTCAATCAAATTTGATCTCCGCAGCTATAGGCCTAGAGTCAGCCCGTGAGGTGGTTATATATATAGAGTGAACCAGCTTGCTATTTATGGGGTAAACTAGCTTGCAATTTGTGAGGTAAGTAGCTCGTTATTTATGAGGAAGTTGCTCTTTATGCTCAGTAGCTTGCTCTTTATGAGGTGAGGTATCTTGCATTTTATTCTGTAGCTCTGTAATAAGTTTATCTGCTCCCTAAATGCTCGTCCTCTTCCGCGAAAATATACCCTGGGCTTGTTTCTACTCCGCATGTTTACATGCATATTCCTTGCTTCTTCTCATCAAAGGTTCGTCTTACAACTGAAATCAATCAATTCTGCGAGTCGCTCGTGCTAGAGATGAAAGCCGCGTGGGTGTCTCTCGTCTGCTCGTAGGCGTATCCCGTTTTCCATCACCTAGTCCAGAAAATAATTTATCACCGATGGCAAATTTGTAATAAACACAGAAAAATGTTCAATTATTTTTATTTGTTGATGTATTTTACATATATTTTATTTTATTGCATCGGCTTCACGCTGGGAAATAGAAATGAATCCTGTGTTAGAATTTTTTCAAATCGAACCTGTCATTGCTCTCCCACATGAACTTCAAAGCCAATCTTGAGGTAACAATAAAAGCTCGCCCTTGATGCTTTAAAAATTAAATTGTCTAGACTTTCCCCTTTTCTCTCATGCATTAGAGTTATTCGATCATTCATGTCTACATTTGTATCCTGGTAATAATTTCGCTGTTTTAAGCAAGCCTTCGAAAGTTTGATAGGAGGGAAAATTTTACGGCCCTCATGATCAATCTTTAACAGCACTTTATTTTAATCAAACTTCGAATCTAGAGAAATCTTCTTGATGATAAAAATAATCTTAAACTATGAGCACACCACGAATCACTTAATTTACAGCTTCAACAAATACTCCATCCCATCGAGAGCTCGCATTCCAAAAGACATTTTCAAGCGCAATGAACTCCATCTCTTTGTTAGCACCTGCAGCACTGCGACTGCTTCATATACCGCAACTATTTTCACACGAGAACTCTATTCCAAACCTATTCCAAATGCCAATTGCTACAATTCAGATTTGGGGAATGATTCCGAATATGCGACCCCGCAATCGTCTTTTCCCCAATTTCCCATGCGTGCTATAGCGTCATTTCAGTAATGCTAAAACTTTCTTGCTTCAGAGCCTCGAACATAGAGAGCATTTGGCGCTCGCATTCGAGGCAATCGTCTTATGGGGAGCTTTCACCCCCCACCCTCACTTAGGGCAGCCTGTTCAGACCTCAGCTTCCTATATTCGATACTTCTGGCAGACCCCCCGGGCGAGTGCTTCTGTCTGGGGGGATTCAAAACAACAGGTGAGATGTCGCTTCGATATCACGAACTGCATTTTTTCGTCTTACGGCCGAACGTGGAATTTTTCGATGTCGTATCTGCGAAGGGTAATATTGTTTCTAAACACATTCATTAGCTTGATGACAATCTAATATTTTTCTGTCATCACTTCTAGCAACATGCTTCTAATTCTCTTTAGTTGTCAGAAGATTTTTTTTTAAATCAGCTTGGATGGGCATTAAAACTTCCTTAGAGAGGCTTTTTAAATTGATGAATATTAGTAAACGCGATTAACCCAATGCTGAAGAAAAACGAGTCAAGTTATTTTTAATTCATTCGGGTAATTAGCTAATTTTCACGCGCATGATGTGATTGAAATGAGAATACTATTAAATTAAAATGTGAAATGAAATTAAAAGTATTTTTTTTAAGAAACGAGGAAAGACGTTTTGCTCGGAAATTTTTTACGTGATGTTACATCCTCTTGATTTGTTCGGGTTCATTCATTTGATGTTTGATGCAGTAATTGATTCATATCACAATACACAAGTTCACGCGCATGTACTTCTATTAATATGCTGTCAGGAACATGCTGGAAATATGACAATCAAACAACCTAAACTGGGGCAATCTTTCAAATTTTATGAAGGTGCAAAGAGATAATTTGAGATCATATTATGTACTTACTTGTACTTAGATGTACTTAGAGATATTTCGGCCGTAGTGCCTAGGCCACACTGGGGTGCCGCCGCTTTGTGTGCATGGTGTGTCTTCGCAGATCCGCGAGCTGTTGAATGAGGCCGTTTCCCTCCACCGTTTGAAAATAGTGAGGCAAGGGAAGCCTACCGGGGATAGCTTGTACAAAGTTATTCAGCTTCGCCTCGAGGATGTCCAGGGAACCATTAAACTCTCTCAGATCATTAGGCAGAGCGTTGAAGAGTCTGGGTCCCATCACAGCGAAGGATTGTTCATTAGAAACGAAGAATTAATTTTTTTCAACAAATTTAGGAATATCCTTGTCTGATGTCTTCGCTGAACCGTGGATGATGTTTTTTATGCAGATACCAAATGACTGCATGAAATAATTCAAAACTCCTAAGCTTTTCCTCGAAAGTAACCCAGAAATGTGGATGTCTTCCATGTTGAAAAAGAAACTGAGACAAATGTAAAGTCGCCGTTTGAATTTCCGAGAAAATTTACCTAGCACCCCCTCAAGATTTTTACTGATGTTATTTCATTACAATTTCTGTGTTGATGTCAAGCTTGTAGAAGTTGATTGTGCTGTATTATTTATTGGATAAATTCATTAACGTTAAACTAAAGAATTACCACTAAATGGGGTAGAATTCAATCAGGTAAAATGGTGCACCTTTGATATATTCTTATTTCAAAATGCGATCCCGTAATTTTAACAGATTCTATCTTTCAGTCAACAGCTTTTACAAACGGGTCTTGTACTTACTCTCGCATCCGTTGAATAGTACTACAAATAATTACGTATGGAAAGTCTGTCCATTTTGACAGTTAAAAATGTTTCTTACACAAGAAAATAACTAAGGCTCATGAGGTTCTTAGAATTCATAGTGAAATATATAATGGTTGCTTCAATAGGTAATTAAACTGTATAAACACGAATACCCTGGTACTTTTTTCTTCACAAAAAGCCTCATGCAATTTTTTTATTTAATTCAAACGAAACCCCCATCTACACGACGTCGCGGCCTTTCATCAAACTGTGCTGTGAAATATACCGCGCTTCTTTCGAACAAAAGTTCAAAACTTGTCAAAAGTCCGAGATATTCTGGAGTCTTTCGAGAATGTTCTGTATCCCGCAGTAATTAGTGTAAGTTTCAACACAATTTTCCTTAGTTATATCTTTCTACCTAGCAGGATTAAGGAAGAAGTTCGAAAAGTTTTAAAAGCAAATGGTGCTATGTGGAAGAGTGCATTTAAACGGATCTTGGAGTAAAAATATCACACTTTACTTGAGCACACTTTACGATGTACAGGGTCTCCACATAAAAATGTGTCCACCGAATTGACATTCTGATTAATTTAAGTAACTACGATACCATTTGATCTGTTTGATTCCTGTCTAAAGCAGTTATAGAATATAATTGGACCCTATATACATATCATTATTAAATTTTTTAAATACCTAACATTATTAATTAATAAAGCTCTTAATAAAATTCTTTGATGTACGAACACATCCCGTAAATGGGTCACGATAAAAAATTAAATTATCTAAAACTCCTTGCGAAAGATTTTCTTCCTAGGCCAGGATGTTTCTTAGAATCATTTTCCACATTAGTAAATGAAAATACCATCATTAGATGCATAAAATTTCCAGACGTGTATAAGTCCCTCGTTAATGATTTGTCAAGAAACTGACCTATTTGAAGTCTCTACTGAACTCACCTCCGTTAAAAATTTCATGTATTTATTTCAAAATTACTTTTCACACGTTAACGTATGGTTTTTCCTATTATTTTTTGTCTGTAAAAAAATACTCTATTTCAAAAATTTCCCTCAAAATTTTGAAAATCCGTAGCATAAATACGCGTGGGCACCTCATGTGTCTGATGTTTTACAAGACGCGTTCCTCTGATGACACACTCTGCTGAAGAGAGCGAAAACTCGGGCAATAAAAAAGTAAAGCCTAACTGAAGCTATTTAATTGATACAAACCTAATCCTGTCTGATGAGGCCCATTTCCATATCAATGGGCATGATGATAAACAAAATTACCGATTCTGACGGGAACGAAACCCCAAAATAATCCATCAGCAGCAACTTCACGCACACAGGAGGTTATGGTCTGGTGTAGCATAGCGACTGCAAAAACCATTGGTCCATAATTTTTTCGAGGATGTTGATCGTGCAATCGTGCCAGGGAAAGAAGACATCCGCAGAATGATACAGGAACATTCATTGCTACAACTGGAAGATTTGGACATTCAGAATTTGTGGTTCCAACATGATGGGGGACACCACATACAGCAAGAGAAACCATGGCAATACTAAGAGCTGCCGGGAAACGTGAAATTAAACGTGAAATTAAACGACCAGGAAAGGTCGTTTAATTTCACGTTTTGGTGACGTTCCATGGCCACAAAGGTTTCCTCATGTATCTCCTGTAAATTTTTCCTCATGGCAAATTGATATAAAGCATATCAACATAAACCTTAAAGCAAAGGCTTACAACAGTAGGCCTAAAACTCTACATACGTTAAAAATAATAGCATAGGATAAATTAACAGAATAACTCCAGATATTTTAGAAAAAGTCGTGGAAAATACTGTATGTAGAACACTCTCGTGGTTAAATAATAATGGATACCATTTGAAGGACATAATATCTTAATAACAAAACTAAAATATTTTTTGCTTTTTTTTCGATTGTAGCTAATTTTCACAGCTGTGTTAGTTGTCGTGTAAAAAATGTTCAAAATGGTGAAATTATTTTTTGACCCTGTAGTATTCATAGAAAAATTAATTTTGAAGTACGATTTCATTTTCTTTTTCCACATTTTTCAAATACATTTTGCAGCTTTATTAGAGGATGCAACAATCTTATACCTAACGTATTAAGTAAAAATTAAAAACTAATGCACCTAATGCACAATAAACACAGCACAAATATATGCCATAATGCAAAATTACCTAATTGAATTCATCAAATCTAATTCCTTTGTTATGCCATGAGATTTTTTTAAGAAGACGCATGATTACCAGACATCTCAAATAGTCTCTATTAAAGGAGCTCTACTGTACTGCATATATTCGTCGATGGACTACCTCGTGAGCAAGAAGTGCCGGGCCTTATCATTTCTTCCTTAATACTTTAATTCTCTTACGGAGATAATCAACTGGTGAGGTAAACGTGTCTTACGAAGGATGCAATTTCTTTCTTTAGTTAAGCATTGACCTGAATTCTTTGCCACGTCAGTTAAAGGAAATTAGAATTCTGTTCCATCAAATTTCTTGCTTGAGTGTTTTCTCTCAATTAATGCATTTAATGAGGAAGTGAATGTACACTATCATACATCATTGTTCTAATCCGAGTTCAGTAACTTGTCACCAAATTATTACTGAACAATTCATTGAACATACCTCCTCCTCATAAAAATACGTCCAATCAACAACATTTGCCAAAATCCCAAATTACATATTCTCACTTATAAGTTCTTCCAGTATAGTTATTTTAATGAAGTCAAGGACAGAAGTTCAAAATACTTGAATATATAAGATTTGCTTATTGGTCAACTTTCCTTGAGATAATCTGTGAAAATAGCAGCTTCAGAACTCATGGGGTACATTAATTAAAAGCAACGAAAGCTGCGGCAACGCTGACCGGAATCAAGACACTGGGAGACCCGTCGACCTTCGCTCATCAGCTCAATGCTGCTGCGGCCGGTGGCATATAAGAGCGTGCATGGTGTATGACTCTATGGAAAATAAGACCTTCAAGTACACTCTGCATAATTGTCATTTCAGCTTGAGGTATTCGTGAATTTCTTCAGAGCCACATTAATGTGTTCCTCAAGCGAATAATGAAACCTATATCAACATTCGTCATTTGAAACAACTTATTGTGTTTAACTGGATGGTACTTATTAATGTAGCTTTAAAATTTTCGTTATCTATGTTCAATATTTCTTTTTTCTATATAAGTTCAATTCAATTATAAGTAGTTAGAGTAAGTTAAACTTTCGTTTGAAATACCGTAGACTTAATTCATAGTTCATTCACATTTTTATGTTGGCGTGTTGTATGACTGATGGAACTGTGTTACGTACTTTAGTACGTCGCTTTTGTGACAAGCGCATGATGCACACAAGTGTTTCGAAAATCCATCGCATTTTCTTTCGTGTGAAGTTTAAGACTTGATGGAAAACGTCGCTGAATTCAGCTGTTAATATGGGAAAATCATTTATGACCGTTGTGTGTAAAGATATGTACGTAAAAATCACTATAATAACGACGAGTGGGTGACGGAAAATTTATGGGCATTTTTCTCGTATTCTTAACAAAATTGCACGACATTTTGCTGAAAATTTCCAATCACCTTTTTATCAAGAATTATTAATGTCAATATAAAGTATGAGACAGAAAATTTCCGAAGTTACTAAATGAGCATCTTTGATTACAATGTGAAATATTTAACATTGAAAATTGAGCATTCGTTTCTTGACTATTTTGCAAATTTTCAAAACTAGTGTTCAATCGAATGTTTTTTAGGTACACTAATTTGAAAAATATACAAACAGCAAAGATTGACAAGCATTCGACTTTCGGATGAAATTTGTGCTAGTATTCAGTTTGAAATTTCATGAAGAATTAAATCTGATACTGTAGCAAATTTTAGGCCAATTGACCCTCGTGACAATCTCTCTTAACTGTTACTTGCTTCCGTGAGCTCAAAACCGCTATAAAAATTTCTCAACCCGTGATGATACAGCGATGTATGAGAAGAGATATTTCTAACTTACGTTCATCATTTCGTTCACCATATCGATCTAGAAATTTACTTGTGGAGTGAATCGGAGAGTCCCTCATAGTTCGTTCGTTTTCGCAGAATGTTCAATGATCAATTGTAGTTAAATTCGCTAACGGAAATAAGGCAGCGTGGCGTAGTCAAAAAGAGAATGAATTATTGTTAGATGTGACGCAGGAAAAAACAAATGATCGCCTGAGATCGAGCCTAGATTTGGCAAAGCCTCCTCTGATCCATCCTGATTGTCCTCATGGACACAAGGCAACCCACCCACAGCGTCCCTCAGATTCTGATCCCTCTGTAATTCGATGAGGGAAAGCCGAGCGCTTCCTTGCTCCCAGCCAACCAATTCCCGATTGATTCCCAGCGCTGCCAAGTGAGCTGGGAAATTATAACGGATTACAAGGGCACGGGAGTCTGGCTAGGACAACTTATTTCCTAGTATCTCAGATGCAAGATTTTGTCCGAGGCTCGTGGGAAATTAAAGCTGAGGTCTGCGTAAGTAGCTCGAGTCGCTGTCCTCGTGTTTCCAATAGTGGCCTTATTGGTCCTGCACTTCTCTCAGTTGGATTCATTTTCTACTCGCTGAGGACTAAAAAACTTAGCACACGTAGGTCTTTCATGGATGCAATGCAGAGACGTTTAATTTTCTAAGAAACAAATATAAGCTCAAATATTTCATTTCAATATTAGATGACAGTAAAGAATAGAATAAAGAATATTAGATGACATGTTATGGTACCGGAGGGTATTTGGGCATCTGTCAGTAAAGATTTGTCACTATAAATTTAAGTAAACGTGATCAGAACAGTAAAAAAATCTAATAAAAAATTTACAAGACACACGATCAATTTCAAAGCTTTTCGTCTTATCCAAGAAAAAAAAATCCGGGAAGGCATTCGCTTTCAGAAATTTCCTGCAAAATTTTTTCGATTGCCGTTCGAAACAGCATTAGTATTAGAAAAAGTGGCCTAACAAATCACAGTACAAGCCATAAAGGCTCGACAGATTGATGCATTTCCTGGCTGTCATATCAATCAGGCTAATTTCATCGCAATTAGACGGTAAAGGTGCTGGTACTGACGGATAACGCGTCGTCAGCTGAAGCAGATCTCGGCCAATATTCTCGGTCGGTGTCGCGAAGATTCATCGCTGGCCAGCCTGCGTCTGATGGCCGAGTTACACACTCCCAAAAATCAGCGTTTGATTTATAACTTCTGGCCGTTCCCAATAAGTTTGGAGATCCCTCGAGAAGTTACAAGTCGCATATCGCAACTCTTGAAGTGAACGAGCGTTTCCGCGTGTAGTTTTGTGGGAGAGCAAAGATGCTCTCTAGTTCTTCCTCGTAAACCAAACAGATGTAATATTGGCTTAAACAGATATAATATTGGCTTAAACTGTGGTAAAACAGATGTAATATGGGCTTAAACAGATATAATATTGGCTTAAACTATGGTAAAACAGATATAATATTGGCTTAAACTGTGGTAAAGCAGATGTAATATTAGCTTAAACAGATATAATATTGGCTTAAACTGTTGTAATATTGGCTAAAACAGATGCAATATTGGTTAAAACAGATATAATATTGGCTTAAAATTTAAGCTGGCGGGAGACACTGAAAAAAAAAAGAAATTCTGTGGAGGTGACATAAAACGATTGAAAAGGAAAATTGGAGTAGAAATCTCCATTTGATTGCAGTCATGGGAGGCATTGAACGGAAGTTTTTAAATATGAAACCTAGAACTTACTGTAGCCGAGCACATCAATTTTGAAGTAACCGGAACAGAAAGCGTCAACTAATGTGCATCGCAATTCCGATAAAAATCAGCCTCATACCTCTTTGAAGAAAGCAGGAAACGAGAGAGCCATTCATTAATGAGATGCAATGAAAACCTCGCTACGGTGTTCAAAAGAGATGCAACACAAAATGCCCGTCAAATGCATATTCTTCAGAAGCTCATCGCAAAATTCTGTGAGGGAGCCCGGTGTTTTGCAGCCGCCTTCACTGTATTCGAAATAAGCAGACAATCCGAAGGGTCGCAATTCACTGCACGTCTTGCGAGTGTGCGAAATGAATCTGGCCTGGAAGATGGTAATATTTTTTCACACACATGCCATGTGATACCGTATCTCTTGTACATATGTATGCCATGTGATGTATGCCATGTGATGTGATGCCATGCATGCTACACACATGCTATGTGATACCGTACCTCTTATGCATATGTATGTCTATCTATCTACAGGCCAGAGCGTTCTCCCGCCACAAGGGAGTGGCTAACCACGAGCACGGAGACCCTATTGCACACGTACACACACCTCGTCTTCTGGATACCTCTTCCACAGCCGGGATGGACGGTAGCGTAGCTCTGGTTTACCCCTGTCGCGTCATGTTGGATCGAGAGATCCCGGCCTGCTGAGGGGACCCACACTCACACGCTGCTGCTGATTCGGCCAAGTTATTCCCACCGGCCAATTAATGAGTGTAAATATATATGTACGTGAAAAAATTATGATATTCGCGTTGGGCAGCGCGAGCCGAGCAAAAATGTGAGCTAACACTCAATCATGGACCTCGACACGGCAAAACGAACAGCACGAATCCAACTGATAAAATAATAAAATAATCTGTGCTATAAAACATAATGCTCATCTTTTAGCTGACTCTATCCTCAGATGAAGCTCGGTGTAACTATCTAGTATTACGGAGATTAATGTAATGGGTGAGTCTTACGAAATAACAGGTACGAACGAATAGTGAGTATGTGTGATTAGTGAGTGCAAGCGATTAGTGAATGTATGGGGTTATTGCTGAGTGTAAGTAATTAATGAATCTTTCGATTAGTGAACGCAGGGGATTAATGAGCGTTAGCGATTAGTGAGTGAAAGCGATTAGTGAGTGCAAGGGATTAGTGAGTGCAGGCGATTAGTGAGTGCAAGGGATTAGTGAGTGCAGGCGATTAGTGATTGCAAGGGATTAGTGAGTGCGAAGTATTAAAAAGCCCCAGCGGTTAATGAGTGCGAGCGATTAATGAGTGTGATCTGTTAATGAGCGCGAGATTAATGAGTGTGATCTATTAATGAGTGAAAGTGATTAATGAGTCTAAGCGTTTAATAACTCGTCCGTACCCACGCCAGGCTTCGGGTGATCTCATTAGTCATCACAGCTATGGAGCCCACCCAGCTGAGGGCCAGCTGAGAGCCGAGAACCAGCTGGGGACCAGCTGAGGGTCAGCTGAGGGTCAGCTGAGGGCCAGCTGAGGACCAGCTGAGGGCCAGCTGAAGGCCAGCCGAGAGCCAGCTGAGCAGCGCTGCCTGGTTCCAATCAGTCTGTAAAAATTAATGACGCCGCAAAGAATGGTGATGACGTACACACAAAGATTGCTGATGACCTAAACACAAAAATTGGTAATGAAGTAAGAGCAAATATATTCGGTATTGACGTAAGCGCCTGATGTTAACGAGACTTTCATGCCTGATGACGTAACAGCTTACATAGAACTCTGCTCGCATAATTACATGCTGCTTCACTAGATAGCCGCACTCCACTTGCGCATTTATATGAATAAATATCATACCGGCTACTGTTCAATATTTACTAAAGAAAATGAAAAAAATCACAAATCTTACGTAATAATTTCATGCCCCGAGTATTTTTTCTTCACTGACACATGTGATTAAAATTAGTGGCCTACGACAAGGGGCAACATTGCCCTGAGCCACTTCCCCTCCTTGAATACCCTGACGATGTTTTGCCCTTCAAGCCCGGGCCACACTGGGGTGCCGCCGCTTTGTGTGCATGGTGTGCCTTCGCATATCCGCGAGTTGTTGAATGAAACCGTTTCCCTCTGCCGTTTGAGAGGGCCTCTCGTGCAGTCCTGCTCGCACGGTCTGTATTTTGTCGCGTCTGAAACAAGAGAATCGCCGAGTTTTTATGGAAATGTTGGTACGTGACTTCAAGGTCAATTTTTTCGATTATCTCGGGAGTTTCCGCTACCGACAAACAGTTCGATTTGTGACGTCTTATTCAACTTTTCATGCATGCTACGAGCAAAATAATTCATCGAATGTGAATGATCACCTTAGCCCCTTGGAGGATATTACCGAGAAGATATTACCGAGAGGATATTACCTTGGAATACTAGTATTATTGAAGGATAATAAGTAATATTACGTTGCAATGTTATTGATATGGTTTAAGAGGAATATTACTGAGCAATTTCTAAAAGAAATATTGCACTTTTATGCTATATGCACATACTTGAGCTACTTATGTTATTCACATCTAGGTTTGGGCTAGACGTTAGGTTCATGTATAAGTTTGTGGAAAGTCATTTAACTTGGGTAGTTGTGCTTCCATAAATACCGTTCAAAACCAACAGTGAATGGAAATAACATTCATTCAACCCCATAATACTAAATTGAAAATATTCGGACCGTCCACAACTCCAGCATCCCAGAGAGCACCTGGCACATCTCTAACGAGAAGTTCAGTACATTCTCGTTCTCACGAATTCGAGGAGTCTCCTCGCTAGGAGCCTGAGCCTCCGATGTACCAATCAAGCTATCGGGCCTGCGTGCCTGCCTCAATATATGAGGGATAACCGTTATTGGACAGATAAGGAAACAGGCGAACGCTCGCCCCGCCCTCACGTCTCAGCGCTGGGCCACCGAGATAGGCGCTCCGCTATCATTTCTCAAAACGCTTCACAAACGCCGGACAAAATCAGTTTCCAGACACTTTGGGTGTTGTGCAAGTCATGCACGAGATTGTCTGAAAGACTTACTTCAGTATATGTACGACTGGGTCAAACGCGTCTGAAAGACTTTCTTCAGTATATGTACGACTGGGTCGAACGCGTCTGAGAGCCTGCCGAAATTGGTAATGGACATCTAACCTCCCATAAACACACCTCTGCACACCATCGTCTAGCAACGAACATCCAATCTCGCAGAGAACACGTCTACATTCACATAAAATCTCAGCGAAGTTTGAAATGAAGTGACCGGTCACGTGCAGCCACACTGAGGCATTCTCGATGTAATCCATGAAGTCCACATTTGTAAAATATCTTTGCTGAAGAGGCGATGCAACGAATTCGAGTCTGACCGCACTACACAACACACAATACACACGACAGACAATTCACACAACTCATAATGAACATAACACCCAACATACTGCACACACAACACACAGTACGCTACACACACAGCATAAACAACACACGAAATTCTGTACACACACCACGCTGCACACACACAACACACGACCCGAGAGGCAGGTCACAACAGCTGAACGCGTATTGCACGCCACGTCAGTCCAAGAGATGCTCGTGCATTCTTCCGTTTCAATCTGGAAGCCAATTAGCGGGAGCCTGGCAGCCCTGTCTGATGTGCTGCCTTGTGTGTTGTTGTGCTGTGTTGTATGCAGTGCGGTGTTGTGTGGTGTTGTGTGGTGCTGTACTGCTCTGTCTGTTGTGTGATGTTGTGCTGCCTTGTGTGTTGTGTGATGTTGTGCTGCCTTGTGTGTTGTGTGGTGTTATGCTATTGTGTTTAATTAAGATTTTGTAAATGCATTATTGCACAAAGTGTATGGAACTGCAAGACTACATGCAGTCTACGGAACTACCAAACTACATGCAGTCTACGGAACTACCAAACTACATGCAGTGTACGGAACTGCAGGACTGCATGCAGTGTACGGAACTGCAGGACTGCATGCGGTTAATGGAACTGTAGGACTGCAAGAAATGTGCCATACATTTTAGGCCACAAGCCCAATTATGGCACAGTTCCATCAAAATAAAGCAAAAGGTCGACCGCATTGCAGCCCAGGTCAGTGTGTGTGACTGGAGGTGTACGTGCGATAACTCAATTCTAAGCTGGAATAAAATAAATACAGGTTGCTGTTATTAATGCTTGCCAGGGGGTGCGTTTCGTTCGGATATTAATTACAGCTGGTAGTGTTACGGCAGGGACGTTTTACTCAGTCTCCAATTACGAAATCGCTTTAGAAACATTAATTTTGTCCAGTGTCATTGACTTTGGTTTTGTATTGCTCCATTACGGTCAACAATAGCACTGCCACTAGTGGTAAGTCTGCTAAAGTCATTTTGTACTCACAAGAATTAGTATAGAAGTTAATCTTCGTTAGATGACCAGCTCTTATACGGAAAAATTGTTAATATTCACACTAATTCTAGTCATGTGGCCAATACTTGAAGCCAAATTCAATGGTACAAGGTGGTCACACTCCGTGGCGCTTGGCCAAATGTTATGCTCGTGCGTCGGTCAGAGCAACAACAAAGTTTAGCACAAAATTTCAGTTCACCAAACAGAGTCTGGCATTCGAACCTGATTGAGGTGATTGTGGTGAGACAAATCTCAGTACATTAATTCACGATGAAACAAGATTAAAGGGACTGTGAATAAACAAATCGCGGAAAAGCATCTGATGCTGTCAAGAGAGGGTCGTCATTATGGTGAAAGAAATAATCGAAAATTGTCTGATACCCAAACCCGATTTTGGTGATTGTGATAAAGCCAGTCACTGAAAAGTGTTTTTAAGCTCATTACGTGATTGTGGTGACTGTGATCAGACAAATAATTGGAAACTGTCGGACGCCTAAGCATGATTGCTGTCATTTCAGAGAGACACGATGTTAACGAAAGAACTCAAAGGTTTGCCGGTAATTTAAGAGTAGTGGTAGTTTTTTAGAATTTTTCCTTCACTTCAAAACCAATTACTCTCTTGCTTTCCTGAAATTATTGATAAATATAGAATGATAATGGAGATATTGGATCCCGATATCGATCTTTCTGCATGCGTGTCCGATTCTAGGCCACGGCTGAAAATATGATAAGCCTTATCTGTTGCTTTAGCTAGCCGTGTACTCTCCCATAAATCAATGGAACTGTGATACAGGCATTTATTTATTGCTCGGTTTTCGAATTAGCAAACAATGGTCCCAATGGGGAATCTTAGCAGGAATGATGTAATGCAAATCCCTCAAGCCCAGAAAGCCTTGTGCATGTAGCTGTTCTGTTGTGTTTAAATTTATTCTACTTTTAAGAAACTCATTATTCGTGACCAGAGTTTTTTGGCACCCTCTTAAAGCACATTTTAAGTTTTTCTCTATTATAGGTGACCCCTCACCCGGCAAGTTTACTGAGGAGAGCACGTAATTTTTAGGCGACTTTACAGCCTTTAGATGTACGAGTACGCCCAGCAATAATTCATTCAGGCCGGCAGAGTTTAAGGAGAAATGAGTGAACTTTTCTCTAGATATTCTAGCCGAAAATTTCATGAGTTTGCTCTACCAAAGCAGAAAAGTTCAAGTAGTGTGAAAATGAGTTAACTCGTCCTTGCCGGAAAAGGGGTAAGGAAAATGTGCCACGCAATTAGTAAGAGCAGTTTCTCCGTCCCCTCTCTGGAGCGGCAGAACAACTCATTTTAAATATTAAGCTGTCTGGAAAGTTTTAGGCGTTTTTCATTGGCCAAAAGGAATAAACTGTTATTTCGGAAACGTTAAAATTTTCTACTAGCTCGCCGTTTGTGGAAGTCGTTCCTTCAGATTTCGTCTACTTTCACATGAAACAATAGTCGTGGTCGAGGCTTAAGTTTCAAGTTGAAATTTTGCAAGCCATCTTCGATCAGTTGATTCACTTGATTAGTTTGATTAGTAATCTTCGATCAGTTGATTCACTTTACTTGTTTGATTAGTAATCTTCGATTAGTTGATTTACTTGATTAGTTTGAGCTTACAGAGAAAAAGTTCCAGTATGGACAGGATTGTGCCGAAATGGGACTGTAAACTCTCTGTAAAATGATGTGTAAACTGTTCTTGAACATGTTTGTATATGCTTCTTCAGATATAGCAAGTTATGATAAAAGTGCGTTGTTGCGTTGATGGTTACATTTTTACGGTTAAAATATTGAGCATCGTCATCTCTTGATGACGATGGCGATGCTAATAAGAATCTCTGTATCATTGCTACTTATTCCAAAACTTACATTAATAGACTAATTACTAAATTAGGGGTTTGATTCAGGAGAAATATTTTTCTACTCTCTCCTATAATTTTAGATATTTCTAAAAAACATTATGAATTAATCAATAGGTACTTCTAGTAGGAGAAAGAAAACAAATTTATATGCATACTAAAATAAATTGCATTAAAATCTGCCCTTTCGTTGTTGAATTATTGACATTTGGAGAGAGGGTTCAGGTTTTTGTGGCCCACCCTGTATTTAATTTTACTTGCGCTGATAAAAGTTACTTTGAGGTGTGCGATTGTATCTACGGCATGTGGGAAGCGTAGGTGATGCATATAGCATTTTTTAAAAAGATTATTTTAATAGTGTAGTGTTTTATGCATAATATACATACGTATTCTAGACACCATAAATACACTCATAAACATCAACATAACTTTTATCAATGCAATTACAATTGAACATAATACATATGTTCGGTTTCCTTTTTTTAAACACCCTGCAAAGCAGGTAAGTAAGATTTATTTCATACGGGTACTACTACTACTACTACTACTACTACTACTACTACTACTACTACTACTGGGTGTCCACTAAAGAGCCATATTACATTAATTGGTGTTGAGAACCATATTACATATGGCAATGTACGCCATAAATGTAGTTGAGATGATAAGTAAATTCCTTCTAAGTAAGGTTTATTTATCTGCTTCCAAGTAGCCGATCATTTCCTAATGCCCGAATATTACATGCTCCAGAAAATTAGCAATCACACAGCGAGTTTTCTTTTTTGTGGGACACAAAATTTTGTGTCCATTTTTAATGCAAAAAAGTATTTGCCTAAAGTTATCACAAGCCGTTTAAAACATTGAACTACAGGGTGGTCCAAAAGTGAGGTACCCTTCACTGATATCGGTAGCACTGATACGTTAACAAAAGTTCAGGACACAATTTCATGAGAGGGTATCTCACTTCTGGGCCGCCCTGTACATAGATATAATGCGGTTACAACAAACTATTTGCGCTTGTTTTATCTTTATGGGCTCCTATTTTATCGTTAGGAACTCCTTATTCACAAAGATCTGGAAGATTAAGCCAATAACTTTGAAGGATGATGCAATGATCTAATGAAATTGTTCAGAAAAATTTCTGATGAGTCAAAACTTTTATAAAATTTAGAGCTCGCCACCCATTGTCGTATGATAACGAAATACTAGTCACACATTTTGGTATGATAACGAAACACTAGCCACCCATTGTGGTATGATAAGAAAACATCAGCCAACCATTGTGGTATGATATGGAAACATCAGCCGCCCATTGTGGTATGATATAGAAACACCAGCCAGCCATTGTGGTATGATGAGGAAATTACTGCCAAGTGTTGTGCAGCAATAGAGAAATGTCAACCCACCAATTTACGCTCAAAAAAAATCTCATTGCGAGAAAATAATAATTTCTTAAGATTACATCATAGTTACCATCCAGCTTTCATCTAGCAAAAATCATTACGATGAAACTCGAACGTCTGACGCCACAATGACATTCTAAATTCACTAAACATTTGTCCCGTTGAGCACCTTGCAATAACGACCATCCATTCATAACTCTTTATTTGCTTAATGAGCCTCTAACCTCCTTCGCTTGAGCTGCTTACGTTCATGAATTTACGAACGCAATTGAAAGCTAAATTATGAGATTAGCCAGACGAACGAGCTGTCAATTGTCCGTCGTTGTTTCTAAGTGAGATTACATCGGATTTATGGACGCATTTCCATTCCCAACGGCTTCATGCTTAGCTTCCTAACCTGAACTGGATGCGCTCACATTACTGCTGCTGCTGCTGCTTGAGCGATAACATCAAAACTTTATAAGAGCAAATGTTTATGGTTAGAAAGCAATTGTTGGCGGGAATGCACGCCATAAATTCAGCTTTTTATGAGAAGCTGCGTTTAATTTTCACACAGATGGCTCCCTTGGCGGCCGTTCTGGTTGTGCCGACCTAAAAATGTGTGCCGCGCTACTGGTGTGGAGGTCCTAGCTCTCTCCATGTCGTGTGCGGCTGTGGACAGCGGAAAGACTAAGCGTATATCATAGAAAATAGGGCGGGTCTTTAGCGCTTTTGATCGTCACAAAGACGAGCGGCCTGGGACGGCCTCGAGGATACGAAAAGAGGGCGCAGTTCCTTGAGAATGGAGATTCTGAGTTTATTTTATCGCCTCTTACTAGAAACGGACTTGCTGGAGGTGCGTTATGGCGTCCGGCGACTTGAAGTTCCTGAACGAAAGACCAACTTTGAAAATCTAGGCAGTTTTGTGCTTGACGTGAATATCGTTATCATAACGAATGAATTTTGATGCGCTTCGTTCCAGGCCCCGAAAGTAGAGCGCAGGCGACTGCATTCCTGCTTCGCTTGCGCATTAGATAATTTACAGTGAAAGAAACGTGGAGACCCCATTTCAGTGTTCCTATTCACAACATCTAATAATTTTTCAAGAATTTATAAGGTATTCACTTCACATCTCAGCTATTTTTAACATAGGAAACGTGTTTCATTTTTTGAGGTTAACTTATTGGTTTACGTTATTAATTAATCAACAACAGACAATCTATATCAAATAACCAGGATCTTTCAGCATTGCAGAGAGTGCAAAAAAATATACCTAAATTTGCACACAAACAAACACACACGAGCCGTGCTTAAAAAACTGTCTAATAATTTTAGTGAAGCACGTATAATTATGGCCGCCCAAGCTTTTGCCGATTTTGCCGCCATTCGATGAGACGGCGATAGAGTTATACTTGGAAGTATCTGATCATAATATTTCGTGCGTAAACAAATGAAGCTAAGAAAGCGCTATTACGGGGCCGACGCAGGCTTGAAATTTTTCTTGCCTGCAGAAGTCGTCAGTCCAGTTGCCGACGAGTAAGGATGCGCAAGAGAGCACCATCTAATATTCGTTCTTGAGAAAATGACGGGAAAAGTGATTCCAATCGTCGAATCAATCGAATTTTCCCCCTATTTCGTACAATCAAACCACTTATGACTCAGCAATGAGTTCATGCAGTATTCTTCGAAGGCCTGCATGGACAAAGCCTATTATGTTTCAGTAAAAGTTACAGCGATCTAAAAGCAAAATTTTTTCCCACACAGGCTGCTTCACAAGACCTTTTATCTTCACTTCGCAGATGTCAACAACCCGTGTTACATTTAGAGCTCTGAGGAACATAGCAGGAGATCTCAGGCACAGCCATGTCTTGAAATGTTATGACTGGCTGACATGAACTGCTGGTGCCCTGTGATAAAAGTCTGGTCTTCATTTGAACAAACTTTGTAGACGTGCTTCGTCTAATACTAAAACTGCATATTCACGATGAAATTCGCTCATGATACTTTTAGGTCGTCTTTCTGGCTAATACGCTCAAAAGTTTCGCATCACTAAATCGTAGGCGATCTCCTTTTAATAACGATTTACGTATAAATTTTTGAGTTAATCTGAAACTCGATAAAACTAAGACTTAAACCTCAATAAACCGATAGTCTTATTTCCAAACTGCCTGCGCAGAAGTTGTTATGTTTCTCATTGACAAAGTTTTCTTCGCTCACTGAGAAAGCCTTTTAAATTTCATTGCTCTGATAACATAATTCGGTAATGGCCGTGTTTATGTTTCTTATCTTGCCGTCGAAGTAATTTCGCCAGAGCTCATTCAGAGACTGTCGCTGCTGCCAGCAGTTGTGAGGATCCAATTTTTTCGATTGCTCCGACATCCGCAAATCACAGCGCTCGCTTCAATAGGCGCGTGATCACGCCTAAAGTCTGTAGTTGCGCCTCAAGTAATTTTTGTAGTCTTTGGGAAACCTTGCAGAAGGTTTCTTATTTTAACCTCGCTTCATACAGGCTTCAAATTTTCACGAAATGAAAATAAGGAAAATCTGACGCAAGTTGCAGTCCGCGGGTCCCTGAACCTTGAAGCTATCGCAACCGCACGTGCGCGTTTTCGTGCAAAAAGGACATAGTGACGGCATGATTATTCTTATACGTTGATTAAATGTCAGAACATTAATGGACATGAACAGAGTGAAATACCTGCAACGCTGATTTTTATCGAAGCTCTTGTAATTGAATGCTTTGTAGTCGTCTGCAAGTGTTTGTAAGTGTTCTTGCTCAAATTTTCGTGTTCTTTGCTGTCTCGACTTCAGACCAGTCATTTTTGCACGGTGATTATATTTCCAGCAAAAATTCCCGAGGTTGTCAATCTCCAAAGTAAACAAGCCTGCGAGTGAATTTATACAGATGAATGTGAAATAAGAATGAAGAATAAAAACATTAGAATTATTTCCCTGGTTGAAGAGAATAAAATAATAATAACATCGGAATAAATTCATGTCGTGACGTATGTGACTTTTAAAACCAAATTAGAGAATGATTCGTGAACGAAAAACAAATCACAAAACCAGGAATCTGGGACATATTTATCAAAATAAAGTTAAATTTATTTCACAGCTTCAGCTCAGTTTTCATTCATTACAATCAATGACTGTTGTAAAAACTCACGAAGAAGAACGACACACATTAAGATAATTGTTGAAGACTGCGACATTTTCCGGTGCACCAAAAAGTTAAATTCTCTCCCGAGAAGCAAAAAAGGACATCGGTCTCAGAGCAACTTTTTCACATTTTCGGCTTGTTAAAGGCTCATTTTCTGCGACGGGTTATCATTACGGAATTTTACAAGATGATTGACGGTCATCAAGGCTGACTTTTTTGCACCTAATGCGTCGCTCGTCAAGAAGAGCATACGGAAAGAAATGGTTTAGCAAAAAGTATAACTTTTAATCTCAATCTGCCGATAAAACACAGCTTGGCGATCCAAAACATTCACGAGCCATACAATGTTTAGAGTGAAAGAATCAGTTTCTGTTGTTTTTCAGAGAGAACGCATTTCATTTTTCTCAGTAATTCCCCGATAAAGGTACCTAACTGATGTTAGCTTCCCACGTAGTCCAATCAGTTTACAAACATTTAGTTAGTCTATATATGTGAAGCTGACTGGGAAGCAATTGTAGTGCCTCCTTTTTTTCAATTCCGCATTTTCATTCTTTGCTTTTTTGTTTGAGGCTGGCGCAGAAAACTCAAAACAAAATGCCACTGATGAAGCTAAAGCAATTAATGCACCGAAAACACTAGACGAAACCTTCCCTTCCAAGGATGACAGCACAGCGCCGTCGAAGAAACTCTAAACTAGAAAGCTCACATTTAGGAATAGACAATCTTAAAGAATATCGCAATTCCTTACGGTCGTTTTAAACAATAGTAAACGCTGATTATCGGGAAAAATTGAAAATGAAGTGAACTGAGCGTATGATGGCTGTAATTAAAATTTAGTCCGCTTTTTCGCGTTGCGCGATGCCATGGCCAGTTTCTCGATGTAACACTTGTTCCATTGCAATGCTTCGCTCCCACAACTATGTATTTAGTACCGACTGTATTTTTTGGTTGGTCGCTGGTAGAGGCCTATCCTAATTGCAATTCGAACTATGTGCAGCAAATTTAATTTTCATATTCATTATAGCCAAAGGTGATGTATTTTACAACATGGAACAAATTTTTACGTGAGACTTTTACTAAATACAAAATTAGTGACACGCCCATTAAAATTTAAAGTTTTTTAGTGTAACACGGCTTAATAAAAAACACATAACTAAATTTCGTAATACATTCACTGAAAACAAAAACTATCAACCGAACGAAAGACCGTTAACAGTCATTTTGGAGAACGGTATTTTTCGTAATTTGTTTACAAGTTTGACCGAATTCAATATAAATTCAAAACTTTTCAATAATTTTTGAAGAAGAATTCGAAACTAACTCATTATTTATCACAGAATTTGTTTTCATGTCATCTACGTCATCTATGTTATAGAAAATAAGGTCCTCTACACTATTTTTACAAGTGTTAGTCGTAAAATTTAGCAGTATCCAAATATTCATGGAAAATTAAAATTGTAACAAATATTCAGGTCCAATACGTGACAAAAATATTGTTTGAACATTACTATATTCATGCACTGTTGGACATAACTGTGGAACATAACTGTATCCAATTATGGTATTGCTACAACAGGCGTAAAAATATATTTTTCAATGAATAAGTCAGCTTTTGCTATCGTGCAAAACTACCATAAGGAATTGCAATATTCTTTAAGATTTCCTATTCCTAAGAGTGAACTTTCTAGTTCACAGTTCCCTTGTATCACTCATGCCTGCAGCCATTTAAGAAATTATGCCAACTATCATTTCGGACTCCCTGCAGTCTCTCAGAGAAATTTGATCTTGAACTGCTGTGAGTTACGTAATTCGTCAGCTATAGCATTCTGCAGTATATGTCATTTAACAGAAAGAAGGAAGCTCATTAATTAGAAGTAAAGCTTCCATGACAATAGACGATCAATTTCTAGACTCGTAGACTCATTATCTTAAAATTTGTGGATCGATGAGTGACTACTTTTTTTGAAAAAGTGTAGCAGCCAAACACGACCAGCGCACTTAGCTACAATGATAGCTGTAAAATTGTTAAGTTTGCTTGTCTTCTTCGGGGCTATCTTTGTTGTTGTTACAAAATGCGCTGGTTTTGTTTAGCAGATATGCTTTTTTTATAAAACTTGTTTATTCATCGCCACAAAAATTGTACGATAACAAATCCACTTGACTTTCTACTACGTATTTTCGCTTATTCTTTCAGAACATAACCTTATAAACACTTTCAAAGTGATGGGATTATAAATTTGTTCTTAATATAAACCTCATTCAGAAATACAGAACTGTTATACTTCAATACTTTCTTCTACTTCGTATTAACTGGCAGAAAATAATTAACCAACCAGTCCCTTACATACTTCAAGTTAAAGTGTTGCCCCCTACGCGGACAGTCCGGTGTTACCGCTCGCCAGAAGGGGTGGGTAGCGTCACCGCTCGCCAGAAGTGGAGGGCTGCGCCATCGCAAAGGAAAGAAGAAAGTCGAGCGGGAGCAGCTCGGCAATCACCTCGGCGTGCGTGGGAACAGGTGAGTGGTTGATTCATGAGGCCATAACACAGTTCAATTACGACGTATGTGATCTGTGGCCATAATGCCCATACACTCATATTTAGGGAGGAAGAATACGACCAGGTATTGGTGAGGAAACTTTCATTTTGTCAGTTTTACTCTGCGCTGTATGATTCTGTTCAGCAAATTATTTTTTGTGTAGCTTCATGTGTAAATTTAAATTTCTAAAAAACTGTTTCTATCTGGCCATTTTTAAATTTTAAAAAGAAGGACTTCATATTTTTCACAATTATTCTTTACAGAAACTAAAAAATTTTGTTTGCGAAGAAAATATGTAAAAGGTTACCGAACTACAATTTTAAACATTGATGTATGCAACCTACTGAATTTTATTTTATAATCTCACTGCTCCTGTTTGACAGGCATAATACTTCCATTTATTCATTCATCCATTTTAAATGAAGAGGCAAAATAAATGCACATTTCCTTTGATGCCATTTGGAACAACACTCCCCATGCGAACCGAACGCTCTTACTTCCCGAACTGAAGCAAGGAGCTAACTCAACACAGACATAAACAGTGGAGC
>VOMN01057933.1:0-19811 GCA_014899125.1 Orchestia grillus | reverse complement strand
TTTATTTTTCCACCTACGAAGGGTTCGATGAATGCATGTATGGAGCTTGCAGGGTTCGATACCACCAAAAAGGTTAAGAACCACTGCTCCAGAGCAAGGTGTCTCCTCTTCTCCTCGGTTGTCCTTCTCAGTGTGGTCCGGTGCTCTTCAGGGCAGGCAGAGAGTCTCTGGCTAGGAGCGGCGTCTTTCTTGATGCGCGTCCAATGAGATCTTCAAGAAGACTAAAAATTCTCAGCGAAAACTCAACTCTTATGGGCAAACCGTATCTTAGAAATATATCCTATGCAGTTAGGTCGAAAATTCTGAACAAGTTAAGTAGGTATCCACAATACAGGATTAAACGAAGAGTATANGTATATTTTCTCTTCTGTGCACGGTTTCAAGCAAGCAAACAAGCAAGCAAGTACACAAACAAGACGATCAGAGTTTTATAAGTGTACAGATTACTGGTATTTATGCTACGAAAGTGGAAGAAATTTTACAACATACCAGACACCTGCAACCCGTTGAGTCACTCTTTTAAAATCTCGTTTAAAATGATTCTTCTTTATTTCCTAACTACATGTAGTAGACCCCTTCCCTCCCCCCAAATGGCGTGACAAATGATGTTAATCTATCTATCTACCTATCTAGAATAATACTAAAACTTTGGTCGTCTTGCTTGCTTGAAACCGTGGACACGTTTGTCTGTCGGATCTGAGATATTCGAAATTTATACTCTTCGTTTAATCCTATATTGTGGATACCGACGTAACTGCATAGGATATATTTCTGGATAAGCTTTGATTTTGATAAGTTCCATTTGACCCAACGGGTCAAGTGTCGTCTAGTTTCTTATAATGCCCTCTTATTTATGGTAAGTCTGACATGAAGTAATGTTATTTTCAGTATCATTGATACGGACTTCCTTAGCTAACAGTCTCGCTATTAGTTTAGGAATACGGACCCGAGAATTTTCTTCAATCCAAATCCTTAATTAAGAGCGTGACAGAGAGACGGACCAACCAAGCAAGCAACAACTGTGTATTAGTATATAATGGAACAAACATCCAAAGCCAAGGAAGAGAATTCACTTTAGTTCCTACGAACCGTAACCGTGGTTTGATGAGAAAACCTTAATTTAGTTACTGAGGGATGAGTATTGAACATTTGCCCTACGTCATTATAGCACGGTTACAAGCAAAACAAAAATGATCAGAGTTTTAGCACCATACTAGACCCCCCGTAACGTTGGATCTCTATTTTAAAATCCTGTTTTGAGCCTCAAAAGATTCTTCTTCATTTCCTAGCAAATATCTGAAGCCAAGGAAGATATTTCGTTCACATAATCCCTATGAAATTTAGCCACGAAACGCTGGAAAAACCCTCATTTAATTACTCAGAAATGAGTTTGGGATTTCTGTTCTGTGTTATTACGAATGTGTGCACGGTTACAATCAAGCAAGAAGATCCGAGTTCCAGCATCGTGTAGATAGACGAGACCACCCTTAACCCGTCGGGCCTCACCTCTATTTTAAAGTCTCGGGTGAGCCTCTTATGATTCTTCTTCATTTCCTTCCAAATGTTCGCAGACAAAGAAAAATGATTCATTCACTTTAGTCCCAACGAACCGTAGCCATGATACGATGGAGACGCCCCTTATTAAATTTCTTAAAGATGAGCTTTGAATTTCCGCCCTATGCTATTACTGAAGAGTGTACACGGTTAGAAGCTAGCAAAATGAAAAGCAAGCAGGCAAGCAAGCCGGATGACCAGAGCTCCAGTATCACGCATAGACAGCTTCACGAGTGCACTTCCGCGAGAGGAAAAACACAGATTCATCACATATTTTATTATTTTTGGTCAGTAGTCGACATGCAAAGAATAGAGAGCTCACTTTCTGATGACATCATACTAACCAATGAGCATTCTTTTTCAAAATATGACCTATATGACGACCAATAATTCCAATGACCAATATGCTAACCAATTAATGATAATAGCGCCATGGCCGATAGTTAGAAACTACAACACTGAGCATAATTAATCAAGGCTGATATTTGACAGCTGTAAGTAGCCGCACACGCGGCAGGGCCTCAGCGACTCGCGCTTGTTGCGCCGATAAAGAAGGGACCATTTAGCATGGACCAAAAAGAACGAAGAATCTATTCACGAGGTGTGTTCCAACATAGGATCATTTGCTCATAGAAACACCTAGTACCGAATATAAGGAATAAAAGATAAAGAAGAGATAGATAAGGTAGGAAAATTGAAAGAAGTACAGTGGGCACCTAAGACAGAATTTCCGAAGGCCTATCTATAGCCGAGGTAACCTAACAGTGCTCTCGCTGAGGGAGACCAGTCCTCATAGCATGCAATAGACGAGCCTAAATAACTTAACACTACTGCCTACTCGATAGGAGCTGAGAGATTCGCAACTCCCACTTGATATCAATTCCAACGCTGATGTGTCTACAACTTCAACGCAGATATTTATGAACTCTAACGCACATATTTATGAACTCTAACGCACATATTTATGAACTCTAACGCACATATTTATGAACTCTAACGCAGATATTTATGAACTCTAACACAGATATTTATGAACTCTAACACAGATACCTACGAACTCTAACGCACATATTTATGAACTCTAACGCACATATTTATGAACTCTAACGCAGATATTTATGAACTCTAACGCAGATATTTATGAACTCTAACACAGATACCTACGAACTCTAACGCACATATTTATGAACTCTAACGCACATATTTATGAACTCTAACGCAGATACTTACAAGCTCTAACGTAGATACTTACAAACTCTAACGCAGATACTTACAAACTCTAACGCAGATACTTACAAACTCTAACGCAGATACTTACAAACTCTAACGCAGATACTTACAAACTCTAACGCAGATACTTACAAACTCTAACGCAGATACTTACAAACTCTAACGCAGATACTTACAAACTCTAACGCAGATACTTACAAACTCTAACGCAGATACTTACAAACTCTAACGCAGATACTTACGAACTCTAACGCAAATACTTACGAACTCTAACGCAAGTACTTACGAGCTCTAACGCAAGTACTTACGAGCTCTAACGCTCATACTTACGAACTCCAACGCTCATACTCATGAACTCCAACGCTCATACTTACGAACTCCAACGCTCATACTTACGAACTCCAACGCTCATACTTACGAACTCCAACGCTCATACTAACTCCAACGCTCAGACTTACGAACTCCAACGCTCATACTTACGAACTCCAACGCTCATACTTACGAACTCCAACGCAAAGTGCCGCTCTGACAACAAACTTCAGGACCAGCCCTTGCCCTCAGCTAGAAGCCCTGACTCGGACTGGCGCTACCTTTGTGGAACTCTAACGCTGCCTTAAAGGGGCTTGCGCATACTCTTTTGGTGATCATAAAAGGGTACGATGATAAATAATTAAATGGCAACTGAAGTACAAAGCAATGCCGTTGCCCTGAAACTTTAACGAAAATTGCAACCATCGGCGTTAAACTTTTGAATGAAGTGCTGCAAGGCAATAAGCTGCAAAATACTTTCCGCACGCAAAAAACACACGGCTTCTATCTTTTTTTAACACTGGAATAAAAACGGGATAAAAAGTCGTGGGAAGAACAAAAGCCTCGCCGACGCTACAGAGCAGACAAGCAGCGACAGGCAATCAAAAAGTCCGTGTAGGGCTATCTGCTGTGAAGTGATCCTTGTGCGAGTTAATTCATGATGTATACGTATGTAGTCCCATCGCCTTATGAGTATTTATATATGATATGCATGCATATAATTAGGATTTTACCAACAGCAGAAGTCGATGATTTGGATCGTACTGGTTATTCTTATAATAAAATGAACATTGCGGGTACAAGAACATGTTCCTGAATGGCAAACGTACAAACCCTCAGGCAATACCAGCATTGTGGCCTCCGTCGTCCGTCTTGCTGTTTACAGACTTAATGCACTGAAGTTCAAAGAAATCCACTTGTGGTGGACAGACTAAATTTAGTAGGTATTTCGAGCACAAATTCAGCACTGATGAGTTATGTGAACGCGGTTAAATTAACCTTTTAACATAGGGTAACGTATGTGACGCGTGAGGTACTGGTGACAGCAAACCATATTTTTTCATTCAGACATTCCAACGCTCGAACGCTCAAAAAGAGCTTAGCTTACCACAAACAAATTTACGGTGTACGAGTTTCAAAGACATACGGTGTGATAACAAATTAGTCACTTGTGAAGCCTCGATGAAAAATAGCTCGCTCACAGAATTCAGAGGACCAGTGAAGCTGATTGCAAGACGATATGCAGTCGGCAGTCGGGCGAGGTTCTCAGTAAGTGACTCACTGGTAGCACTGGCATCGTATCGATCAAACCTAAATAACCAGGAACTAGAAACTCTTGTGAGTCACCACTGGACCAGTCGCAACGATGAACCCTACGTTTTTCCAGATATCGTTCTACAGCAACCTACGAGCACCTGGAAGAACACGTCCTTAAAAACAGCTAAATGAGATTATTTATAGCTGGAGTCGTCGTAGCCAACACACTTGAGGAACATAGCTTCAGGGACTCCGGAAACGATCTAATTTCCCTTCAAAATAACACTCCAGGAGCTCCAGAGATCGTAAAATATCCCACACATGAAGCAGGAGCATTGTTATATTTGTGTACAATCTGAGCTAGGAGCCGTGGCGGGCTACAGGGAGGTCTTGGCACACGCCTCAGGAACAATGGGGCACTGAGAGACGGAACGCGATGCTGCTCCCTCGAATCCGCAGTAAGTCTTCAACGCTCCGGCTATTTGACCACAGAACAAATGATACCGCAAGATCAGAACTGCACAAGCAGCAGGTTTTGTGAACTCGATCAGCAAAGCCGGAGTCCTCTTTTGAATGGTAATTAGCCTGTCGAACGTAATATAGGCACTGGAGTACTCTAGTATTCGTATTTGGTCAGCAGTAATGGCTTCCTTCAGTTACAAAATTACACGCGTCGTACAGGAAAAGAATGTGCTTAGTCGGAGAGCTAAATAAAACTTCGCGCTCTTTAATGTCTGATTTAACGACTTGCACGAACGAACCTTCATCCCGCGCACGTCTCAGCGAATAAATTATCACATCCTCGTCTAGAAGACAAGAACCGAGCGGATCTAGCCTATGCAGAAGGGGCGATCTCTTGGAAGTACATGAAAAGTAGTTCAGGCTTCCCGCTCCAGGCCACACTGATGTGCTGCCTGTTTTAGGTAATCGTGTTTTAACCTTCCTGTTCCACGAGAAACATTCAGTCCGCAGTATCAAACCCGGCACCTCCTGACAGGCGCGCTATTACTTGCACTACGGAGCACATGCAAACCAATCGTGCGATCGGTAAACTAATCGTGTTATCGGTAAACTAATGGTCTTCGATACTTAGAAATCGCCATTATATACTTGCTGCAATGCATATTACCTTTACTATTAGACAGGAATTATTTGATTGCGTTCATTATTCCTGGAGCAGGAAGGCGCAAGGCTCCCGGATGAGGGACTGGGAATAGAGGGAAGGACAAGGATCCCACAGAGCGCAGCTTTGAGGGCAGGGTCGTAATGCTGGTCATGAATGTACGGCATCTGTGAGGGAGCGCGTGATACTGCATAGCAAGAACATCAGCCCCGAACATCAGGCAGTGCAGGGGTGTCTCTCTATTAACAGCACAGCGCAGTAACTCACCAGTCCTCGTCGAGTCTCAAAAGCTCTACTTCACAAGATTTTTTTTTTTTTTTGAGACCGTAGTTATTCAGGAATTCGTGCGTGAACATGAGCGGTATCACATGTTCACGTAGATCGCAAATTGAGCAAGATTTCACAATGACTCGTAGCTAACATGCAGTCGCTATTCGGGAATTAGACCGTTCTACTGCACAGTATATCTATAGCACCTCTTGAAGGTGGGTGCGTAACACTTTCTGATTCCTCCCACAGAACGTCCACTGTTCCGAGCACCTTAAGTCATGTCTTTATAAACGCGCGGCAAGAACAAACATACTGTCAAAATCCTCCATCAAATTCGTAGACAGAGAGGCAACTATAATTCTATCACTAAACTCAGCTGCAAAAAAAATCACCAAAGTAAAAACGGTCGTTCCTGCGTGAAACATCTGAAACAAAAGCATTTTTGCCGAAGAAACACAAGGGGTAGCAACTAGATTACCGGTATCTTTTTTGGCGCGACCACCTGTAGGAGATACCGGCATGCAACGGAAAGGCGACATTTACAAATGAGAAATAAAAATGGCACAGGCCAGACTGGGCAGATAGGAGGGGAGGTCATACTGTGCAGCTATCGGGAGCGGAGGTGATTGCATCCGTGCGTAGACTGCCCCTGTAGTGCAATAACCTTGCCCGGCCGGGCTTGCACACATCTGCACTCTACAACTTTGTCCTTAGCTTTGCACTACACATCTGCACTCTGCAACTTTGTCCTTTGCACTACACATCTGCACTCAACAACTTTGTCCTAAGCTTTGCACTACACATCTGCACTCTGCAACTTTGTTCTCAGCTTCGCTGTAAACAGGAGTGAACACCTACTTTGCACTCAGCTTTGTTATACACATTAGTACACCCACGTTGGACTCAGCACAAGCGTACACTCCACTCAGTGCGTGTGTGACTCAGAACTCCATACAGTATGTATACTTGTTACCATGCACCACACTCCATGTACTCCACGCAGTACCCTCCAGGTACCCTCCATGAACTCCATGCGACCCATGTGTTAATGAATGAAAATATAAGGTCGACTCAGTAATTTTCCGTGACTATTGCATCAGGTAAAAGAAGGTGGAATTTGCGGCGGTTTTGAGAGAGGTCATCACGTCAACACGCTAGGCCTGATGTGATCCCAGAAGAGCATTAGAAATAATCCAATTTAGTCTCGAGTTCATATAATTTCTTCAAAACTAAGACAAAATAAACAAGTATTTAAACATGAGAGGCTGGTCACGTAATAGTTCGATCAATCACAAAAAATGAAATTTTCCTTCAAGGATTAAACTTTAGAAAAATAGCCACGTCAATACCTCTGTTTCACCGAAGAAGTAGTAGTAAAAGAAGCAGCGATTCGGATTACTTCGCACCGAAAGAAAGGGACCGTTCAGTACGGACTTTAAAGAACGAGGAATTTATACGGAAGGTGTATTTAAACACAGGATCCCCTGTGTATAAAAATACCAAGCCAAGAATGATGAGGGAGAAAGGACTAAAAAAAGGCGAAAAAGATATAAAAATGGAAAGAAACAAAGTGGGCCCGAAAGATAGAAGTCCCGAAGGCCTTGAGGGAATCTAATAGTGTCCCTCTGGGCACGCCGGTTCCAACAGCATGCGATAGACAAACCTAAGCTTATTGCCTATGCCCACTGAGGAGAGCACGTCAGGTGGGCCTGCCTTGACCCACCTAAGCCCACCGACGCGACACCGCAGCGCTGGTAACAGGTGGGTCCCTAACGGAGCATTATCGCAGCGCCGGAAAATGTGGCGTAACTCGTCATAAGAATTATGTTTGACAACATAACCAGTTGATACGAGCTCACACTATCATCGACATTTTCCGTAAATTTGAGAACATTTAGGAAAGGCCTTCATTTTCCGTGTGATCAAATGGCTTAAGTTGCTGCGCATCCCCTGCATTATGGGTGCTTCATATTGAAGGTGTTGTGCGCCCAGCACATCAGGTGTGTCTAATATTAAAAAGATTGTTTTAAAGTGACTACGACACGTACATCAGGTCTGTCTAATATTAAAGTGACTATACGATATGTGTATCAGGAGTGTCTAATATTAAAGTGACTGTACGATATGTATATCAGGTGTGTCTAATATTGAAGTGACTGTACGATATGTATATCAGGTCTGTCTAATATTAAAGTGACTGTACGATATGTATATCAAGTGTGTATAATATTGAAGTGACTAAATGATATGTATCTCAGGTGTGTCTAATATTGAAGTGACTAAACGATAGGTATATCAGGTCTGTCTAATATCGAAGTGACTATGCGACATATATATCAAGTGGGTACTTATCAAAGAAGACATGAGATGCCCTTCATAATAAATTCACTGTACGTTACATGCATCAGTCAGACAAAAATTAAGAAAGCGCTGATCGCACAGGAAACTAACGCTTAGAAATTCAAGCGTTTGGAACGTTTAAAATCCAACAGGAAAAAGCGTTAAATTTAGCAGTTCGTCCACCGCTGCTAAGTTGCGAGCAAAGCACTTGCGAGTTCTACCTTAAGATGCTGTGTTTTTTATGGAATATTCATAGCAAACCAACGATCGAAAATCCGCACCACGAAATTTGAAGCCTAAAGCGCGTAGAACGATGCCCCGTCGGGCGTTTCCTATCATGTTTTTTCAAGGCAAATCATTTATTTTAAACACAATTTTGTGGCGAACGATTTATTTTAATTATCATTTTATGGCAAACGATTTATTTTAAATACAATTTCGTGGCACGTGATTTATTTTAAATACAATTTTTTATGCTATTGCTAAAATTATGCACTTGACAAGCGGAAAACATAGCAAGAATATTCGGGACCAAAACATGCACTGATGGTGCGCGACTTCCAGAGGAAATGCCGGTCTAAATTCAACAGGGTGCTGCGTACGGATGTGGAGTAACACTTGCGCACAACAAAATACATTCACGATTTGGCTCAGTGTGCACGTATGTACTTAGATGCAGGATGCTGTACCGGATGTACCTGAGCACATAACAACCGGGCACACTATCGTGCTGGCCCCCGCGCTGTCTCGCTTCATCATAAGAACATCCCATGGGCATCGTCACCTAGCACGCATTTAGTGGAGGTGCTCAGGTTACGCGCCCGTCACCCCCCGCGTAGAGCACCGGAGCGGTTCCAGCAAGCAACCGCTTCATCTCCTGTCTGGCTTCTCTTAACGCGCTCCATTTGCTCCCTGTATGCGCCTATGTTGCAGGTTTTAGGCTTTCTATGTACATCTGGGAGGTGCAATAAAGTTTAGATCTCGACCTTCAATCTAGAGCTCGTACTCGAGCCTAGAGCCTTCGATGGGTTGCATTTGTGTTCCAGCTCGAGCGTGTGGTCTACCGCACTACCTGCGCTCGCTTATTGCTTAAGGAAACTCTATTGTCGTATAGCTTTGTGGAGATAGTTCGAGATAAGGATTATACAATTTGTCGATGATATTTACGCTGTTATTGACTTGTAACTCCAATATTAGGTGTATCATAATTTGTGAGATTTATTGTTCATATTGTTTCCTTCAGACAAACTAATCCATTTTTGCGACTATTGAAATTGTTCTTCGTTTTCAGCTTCGATTAAACGAAATAATTGTCATTATTCAATGAATTATACCTCCGCTGCATGAGGTAGCGATGAAAATATCTCTAGATGACACGTGTGAATTCATCAAAGGAAATAAACTGCGGTAAAAGAAAATGGCCGAGGAGGAGAAAGTTGTCTCTTCTCTCACTATGACACTGATATTTCGCGTCCTGTGCGACGGACTGCTGTAGAGCGGTTGGTCTCTGGAACCGATCTATACCATTTCCAAGTCGATTTGTCACAGACCGAATCTGATTTGTCACGAACGAAATCCGAATCTGTCAAAAAAATTGAATTGTCACAAAAATAATTTGATCTGACGCAGAATATATATATTGGGCTTTTAGAAACATATTCAAAGTGATAACTTCATGAGACCAGCACGTTGCCAATAAACATGCACAACATATCTCTCGTATTAATAAACATGCACAACATATCTCACGTATTAATAAACATGCACAACATATCTCTCATATTAATAAACATGCACAACATATCTCTCGTATTCTGCGTACGCCCATACTAAACTTGGGGACAGAAACGAACGAAAGGTTAGACAAAAAGCATCATTGGAAATATCAAAGTTAAAGCATCGAAATGAAGTACCGCAAAATTTCAAACCACAGCAGAAGAAAAATATTTCAAGATCATGAAAAAGAAAAGGACTAGAAATAAATCCCGAGAATATTAGAAGTTAACATTAGGAGAATGCTAATGTCAAAAAGCTATACCTGCATGTAATAAAGCAATATGAAAACTAATATGTAATGAATAAAAAAGTAATAATTCCTAAAATATGCAACTGCACCTGTCATGAGGCAGTGATTACTTGATGAGGATGAACAAAATAACTTCAGAGCGAGTTATTCAAACTTTTCCCAATCGAAACACAAAACAAAATCCCACAAAATGACATCCATTCCTAAAATGGCCGAAACGTGTTACAAAAACTGTGGTGCCTCACCGAAATGGCCGAAACGTGTTACGAAAAATGTGGTGCGTCACCGAAATGGCCGAAACGTTACGAAAAATGTGGTGTCACCGAAATGGCCGAAACGTGTTACGAAAAATGTGTTGCATCACCAAAATGGCCGAACCGTGTTACAAAAACTGTGGTGCATCACCGAAATGGCCGAAACGTGTTACGAAAAATGAACGATGAACGTCAGTCTGATTTGATCAACCTACTGCGAGAAAACCCTTATCGGCAGCAATTGCGTGGGTCAGTTTGCGCGGCCACGGATTGCTCCATATTTCTAATTTTAGTTGTGTGCGCGCCAGCAACATTGGCCGCTTTTGAGCGATATGAGCACTTCCGATCATCTCTGTCGTTTATTGAACGCTTGACGTAACGGCATCACTGAGGGACTATGAGTAATATGGGACAATTTTAGCAGCGCGATAAGATGCATGTATTCGTATAGAAATATTAGGATCTTCGTATTAAAGCCCGAAACAGAGTTTTCTATTGGAACAGTTCAAGAAGCCTATGTCTGTAATTGGTAAATGATGTTACGCTGGTGGTAATAAATCGTTTGAACATTATTTAAGCCTGACACTAAAGGCAGTAACCCTCTTTCCGGCGCTCCCCGGTCCACCACTTACGTGTTCTGTCACTAAATGTTACGCATTTATGTAAAAGCCAACATGTTGAACTACATGTTAACTCCGCAGGAATAAAGATTTTTCACCAGCTCCTGCCGTGTCTGGAGCGCGTCACAGGGACGGACTCGAACAGACCTCCACCCCTTCAGCCCCGCATCACATGGCCTCATCTCCACGCCCGACGAATACAGAACAGCTCGATGACGGCCATGGGGTTGAAGCAAGTGCTGCCGTTTATGGTCGACACGGACAAATTGATTTTAACGTAGAGGTAAATCTTATTTTTCGTATAGTTCTACAGGCTCAGGCAAGTCCCTGCGTAGAGCGTTAGAGCGGTTCGAGCAATGACCGGTCTGCAGTCGTACCCTTCTCATAGAGCGGTATCAAATAAAGCAAGTAGCAAGTATTTCGGATAATATTTCTGTCATAGAGAGCAAATAGAGCGTGTTATAAGAAGCAAATAAAAAAATTTAAGCAGTTGTCTCTCTGGAACCGATCTAGCGCTCTATGCGAATGACTGAAGTGGAGCGGTTTATGGTAGGCGCGCATGAATTGATTTGAGTGCAAAATTACAAGTAATTCTTAAATAAGTTCTATAAAGTCAAACAGACAAAACGGATGGCACGCGCACTACAGGGGTTACCGTTGCTTAAGTTTTACATTTTGATTTTGATCGATAGCAATGCATTTAAACCAAAAATTTATTCTGGGCAAGCGATGAAGAACTGTATTACAGAAGGTGCAAAAATGCATATTAGATTAGAGTAGCAGTCAGTTTGAAGCTCCCCACCCACACGAATGGATCCAAAGAGAGCGGAGAGACGGCAGCATTTGGTATGGACTAGAGAGCACGGGCAATCGATGTATATACAAGGTTTATTCCCACACAGTATCCCCTGCGCATAGAAACACCATGTTAAGAATAAAGAGGAAGAAAAATAAAAAAAGAGATAACAAAGGAAGTGTGGAAGTTGAATGAAGCAAATTGAGCTCAAAAGACAGATGTCCCGAAGGCCTATGTATAGCTGAGATAGCCTAACACTACCCCCGGGGAGACGCCAATTCCCATAGCAGACAATAGACAAACCTCACTAACCTAACCCTATTGTTCATCCTACATTCTCTGACGAGATGCAAAATCACAACAGCATGGTTCTTGCATTTTTTTGTACCTAAGGTTCCAAATTGCATAAATCCCTTAACACTTTAAGCGCGACGTGGCCATATGTGGTCACGCGNATGAAATTTTACCTGTGTGGAGAACCGCACTTAAAGTGTTAAAATTACGCATATTTCTTAACAGCAGAGTAATTAGTTGGCAAAATGCATCATACTTCATAGACACTGAAATCATGTCATCGGAGAACGCAGGTGAAGTTTATTTTACGGCTAAATCGACCAACACTCCACTGTTTGCTTCGTTACCCAGTGCGATTGCCTTCATATTAGGAGGTGCAAGGGCCGAATCCCGGGCATGTGCGCACGGGCTCGTTTTCATTCGGTCGCGGAATGCTTCACGCACTTTTCACTGCACCCTGGTGCCGTCAGTAACTACAAAGTCTATGGTAACGAAAACTCTCTTCGGAAAAAGTTGCTTTCCATTTCTTGTCTTTACCGACTAGGGTACCGTGCGACGCATGCTACTGAAGGAAACATGAGACACTAAATAAAATAGATGTTCGACTCCTGCAATTCAAAAAATGCTAACGCTCGCACATTCGCAGATGATGCAGGAACGGAAGAACTTAGAGCGCCCCTATTTAAGCGAGTTTACTGATAACCTGTCTGACCGAGTGGGGAAAATTCAGGGTGTATCTTTTCTTCTTATGAACCCAATGCGGACCTCTGTCAAAAATTTTGGACTGTAGAAACAAGAGTTTAGTTTCAAATTCTTTTTGCCTCCTTCAAAACTAGGGATGAATATGCAAACAAGGCTATTGAATTTGATCGACCACTTTCGCAATATTTCGTGCGTTTAAAAACTAAGTTAGTCCTTTCAAGGGCTCAGGGCTGACAAGCACGTGCAAGGTTGTAAGAAAAATGAATGGGCGTCATAAATGTCCCAGAATTCAGCAGCACGGAGACGCGTTCAGCTCCAACCAACACGTACACGGGAACCTACGAATTTAACCATTACTACTTAGCGTACATTTTTACGTACGGGTCATGGTAATATTATCGAATAAAAACATTGGTAATAGAATGCAATGGTATTAAATGTTTGATATATTGCCAGGTGCCTTAACATTTTTGAATGGAAATAATACAGACAGGAAGTGCTGGAGTGACACAAAGCAAATCTATTATTCAATTTAAATTTTCGGCACTTATCACTTTAAACCATACCAGTCAAAGAATGGCGCATTTATTCCACGAACTGGAACTTTATGCATTAATGGGTTAACACTTCGACCGTGATTCTCTATCCTGTCTCTCAAATAAATGTGAAAAACTCTCAAATTTGTATTCATATACGTTGGTGCTTTGGTTACGTTGGGTTAGAAGATCGTGTGTACCATAAACGTCTGCGTGCGTCGCAGTCTAAGCGTAAAATACGAGTCAGGTAAGTACCTTTAGTAATTCCAACACGTTTTACTCTTGGGTTATCAATAACTTACAACAACTGACGAGTGAGGGATGTGAGGTTTAAGCTTCCTTTTCCAAGGGAAGCACTCCGTGTTTACGAGAAAATCAGTGCCCGAGCCGGGATTCGAACCCTCATTTCCCAGCTGAGAGGCCTTTATCAGTGCGTGATGGAGCCCAGTAACTAGCGTTGTACTGGAGTCGCGACGTGTACAGCCGAGAGGATAGAGGATAAAGAGAGACAACCGAAAGCCTCTCCTGCACTCAACCCATTACGAGCGGCAGAGCACCTAACCAATTCAGAAAATTGCAAAACCATCCCTAAGTAGTCTCACTCCCAACTGCTGCTCGCGGCTTTTACAGAGTTTGTGTATCGTAGTTGCATCTTAAATGCACCCAAAAAAATAACACCGACTAAATAAGGACGCGCAGCTAAATTGACCCTGTTTTTGAAGGATCTGTGTACAGCTCCGCAGCTTGGAGTGGGTTCATACACTTCTCTCTCGGCACGCTACCCTCCAATTCAGATGGTAAAAATGCGAGGATTCATGCATATATGTTTAATTTGTTCTGCCGTATCGAAGTCATTCAGTGCCTGTCGGTGGTTACGAGGGAGCTCAGGATAGTCGTCCGAGTGATCTGGTGAGCACTCAGTACATTTGATCGTACCACTGAAATGAACATCTGCTCAGTGAATCGGTGTACACCACACACACTGTACTGTACTCAAAGCACTATATACTGTACTGTACACCGAAACCCAACCCCCCCCCCTCCCAGGACCGCCCAGCATCAGGGTAAAAAGCGTACAATTTGGGGTATTTCGACAAGGACGTCTAGCGTGCGCAAGGATACAGCTATCACATCAGTAAAGGCCACAGGCCAGGAAAAGAACTAATTTAACTCGTATCATCAGATTGGTTTCGTTCTCTTTCATACTGGAATAAAAATAGCGAATTGATTTAGAAGCGTGGAGAACATTCAAATTTTGCCCCTTGATTAACTAAGGTTTCCATTCCACATTTGGATTGCAGCATACGTCAATGCATAAGTGAATTGATGCAAATAAACAAAATAAACTGGAACGCACGAAAATAAAGAAGCAGTTATGGTGGATTCAAGCATTGAAAACATTTTTGTCAGGGAAAAGGATTTCGTTAGGACGTTAACGAGAGCTGCTCACCTGTCGACTCACACCTGAGATCCAGGAAGCCTTGCACCACGCTATGGGGGAATCACGGCGATGCGCTGTGTAAGAATTGTACCCCAAACTCGGTTCAGATCGTCTTGGTCCAGTTCAATTTGACACTATTTCGAGAGGCACGGCCAAAGAGGCAAGTCATTTTCTCACAGGAATCCTCCTACTTTGCGCATCTAGTCTTCTCCACAGCAACAATGCACCTCGAAGGTAACCCTAATAGTCAGTTTGGTGAGGACACAAGTCTCGGTATCCTGAAGCTGAGAGGAAACAGGAAGTTATTGAAGCATTACTGGGTGAATGCATCCAAATGTTCAGCTGTGGTAGTAAAGGACCCTGACCTCAGCTGTTACGCCAGTGACAGAGAGACGTACGCTCATATACAACCACACACGATGGTCGCACATCGTACACTAAGAAAAATAGAGCTCCTCAGCTAGGACTCCCACGAGCCATATGGCTGCTCCCCTAAAATGCTATATGAATTACCCTAAAGGGCCGCTAGTGTTTCTAATAGTATAAACTTCTCCAGTCTTTCAATTTTGCTTTTCGAAACGTTAATGTCGACGGCACGAAACAAGAGCAATGAATTGCAAAAAATATTACATTTTATCGAGATCTGGAATATTTGATGAACATTTAAAAAAGCCCTTGATTTTTGGCAAGCAACAGATCTTCAGCACGAATAATTAATATAACTTGCTAAATAATTTTATACAACCATTTTCATCTCTCCCAATATCAATATCTAAATCACGTATAAATTAATAATACACACAATTTATCTTCTTGCTTAGGACCTCAGGACTGCAGGAATATTAGAATTGCGCCTGGGGCCTCGGATTGTGAAGCGAGTTCCCTCGATAACAGGACATGATGAGTGGGAATAGGCAAATTGTTCCGAGTAATCGACCAGGGAAGCGTACTGGGTCCGACCTTATTCTGCGGTATATACAAAAGGTATATACTTTGTATGTGACCAACTTTAGAATAAACTATATTTTTCTTTCTTTCTTTTTTGCGTACACACCATCGGACTTTTCCCATTGCTAAAGATGCATGGTTGGGATTTTAGACTGCATACTGATGGTACATAGTTCTGTCTGTCCCTCAGTGGCGTAGAAAGGACTGAAGATGAGCTGGGCAGAATCTTGGACGATGCCTGAAGTGGATGACTTCAAAGCAACTGAAACCGAATAAGGACAAAACTGAATGTTTGATAGGTGGAAAAAACGATCTCAGGAGTCTTGGAAATTTTCACTCTGAGTATAGAATAAGAAACTCTGACTGTGAAGAAGGCAGTGAGGGACTTGTGTGATAATTGACTGCAACCTTCCTTTCAAAGAACAGATCAGTCGAGGGGTCAAAACAGCTCGCTACGACCAACAAATATTTCAGTTGCCAAGAAATACTTGGACAATAAGACCATGAAGATACTTATATATAATTACATTATTTGAAAGTTGGATTTTTGTAATTTACTTTACTATGGTCTTCCTAAATTCTTACTGAGGAAATTACAAATCGTTATGAACAGAGCTGGAAGGTTGATCGAGGATTTGGCTTACGTGAAAGGACAGCTCCTTCATTGGTTAACTCACCCTGGCTACCCGTTAAAGCACGAATAATTTACAAAATATGTATCTTGACTGATCAAACAACAAAGCTTAGAAAACCTGGATATATGAGCAATCTGTTGCAAGACTTTTGCCGGGACACTGTTATGTCACCACTCACCACGCACAGTGAAGAACAGCATACACTTTTCGAGAGCAGAGACAACCTGGAAATGGACTTCAGATCATTTGAAAAGAGTGTCCCGTGGTTCTATAATGAGTTACCCGGGAGAACAACGACAGTGGCAGACTGGATACATAACGAAGGCCCTGGAAACTCACTGATTCACTAGATCCTATAACTTGTCGAACATAAAAATCGTGGATAATTTTCAATTATTTTATTATCAGTATAACGTACAGGCCCTGTAGAACGCTACCATGGCGGCGGATCGGGGCCTGAACTTCATCAGTGGTATACGGTAAACAATTTAAGCTCCAATTTATGGATGCTTTAATTTATTGTCAATAAATTATAGTAATTCATCTCACTGTCTCACATTCAACTATTTTGAAAAACTGAGCAGTATTGTATGTTTTTGCATGTTTTATAATTTATTTCATGAAATTTTTCATACCTAACTCACAAAGCTAAAGGGCCTTTTAGAAGATCAGTCAGTCTCTGAAAATAGTGTCGCAAGACACTCGAGTATGGGGTTCGAATGCTAACTTTGCTTTCTATTCTGAAGTCGAAGTGGGAGTCAAAGGATAGTTCAGTCTCTTGACTTCCGACATGACTTCTGAAACTGTCTTTAGATATTGACTGATCGTGTAAAGAACCCTTTAGATGGACCTGAGATGTACAAGATGTACTCTCTCATACACAAGCAGGAAGTTTTTGTTAAGGTAGAGAGCTTTCATTGATGATGTCAGCTGACACTCTCGAGAACACTGAAACTTTCGACAGGCGACACTAGAAAAAAATCGAAGAGATAGGATGAAATTTAGAGCGATAAATAATTGTATTCTTAATTAATATAAGGGAGAAGTATGAACCCGATGCAAAATTAATTCTCAGTTGCTACCATGATAAATCAAGAAAAGGAAAAATTTCAAAATGAAAAATATGAACATTAGCGTTGGAAATCACGTTTTCAAAAAATGGGTAGGCTCATCAAAGACTCATCTTTGCTTTCCATCAAATCTGTCGTCACGATTTGAAAAGTGCAAAATAAAGTAACGGATAATAATTTTGTTTTTAAAATGCTCTTTCAACCGTATATAATTTTCAATACACTTACACATCTAACATAAACTAGCGACTTTTCTCCAAAGTGTTATGTGCAACTGTTCTCTGAACTTCATGACACCAAATCATGCTTTCCCCTTAGGTTTTCAAAGCCTATGACTTCTTTTGGCAGAAATACAATATAATTCGATGACTTGAAGTTCGTCTTTTCCGTGCCTATTTCATAAGAATGATTTAGACTGTTTTCACTCTCAGAGCAAAGTTCTGAAAATGGACAGGAAAGAGTTCTTCACAGCTCTAGCTTTTGGAGGGAGGTGATGTTTGTCTTGCATTCCTGCCTTTCATCTATTAACATTCATTGAAATAAATTGCAGGACAAGGAAAATGTAAGAATTAAATAAACTTTTTCCATAACGTCCACTTTAATACTTTTAAGCAGGTATTTGTAGAAGAATCAGATAACTTCAAAATTTATAATTTTAACTTTTTTATTGCCCTATATCAAACCCGCTTACCCTAAAATTAGGTTATACGTTGGTACTCGGGCTCCCACAGAGCAGTTTTTTCAACATTGAAAATTTTCTCCGTTCATTTCGACACTGCCAGTTATAATTGAAGAGCTTAAGTTCATTTCCTCAACATATTTCAATGTATCAGCTGTAGGATTTCATGTCAATTTCAATGCAGGTTTCCAAGTTCAGTGAACAAAGCTTCAAGTAAAAAGATCGCAAGTTCTCTTGCGAGCTGCGCTAGCGGATTCTCATGGAGTGCATCCCTTGGGGAAGGAAGCTCACACCCCACATCCCTCACAGCACTTAGGTGTCCGGGCTCTTGTTGTAAGGCATGTAAAACCAATACGTTGTAGGTTGTGCCAACACTATTGGAATAAAGTTTCTTTCATTGCTTGCGAGCTAACGCAACTATGGGTTCAGATTATCCGATTCCCTCAGAGGCAATTGAGGGACTTTGATGCGAGGTCCGTGACTACGCTTACAAGGATCTAAAACAGCAGAAAATAAAACGATACAAAATATCTCGCATTACGAGAGCTCATTTACAAAGAGCTTTAAATCAACGCTTTTGGCGTGAACACGCACAACGTGCATGACAAGTCAACTTCATGAGATATCAGGGGACCCTGACACTCAATTAGTCACCCGAGACACAAGTCGGCGGCTCTGTAAAAGGGCATTAGGAACATCAGCTGAACCGAAAGCTCTGCACCTCAAACATGAACATGAATCAACGTAGAAGATTGATGGAGCTCACTGCAAGTATCAAGCAGTAGTAAAGCTGACTTCAAAATACAGAAGGTATTATTTTCTGGTGCCATGGGCATGAAGTGACGTACATTCTCTAGACAAAGCCACATATCAGCGTGTCAAGAATTAAGTACAGTAGCTCTAGTCCATTTATGCGGCGAAAAGAGAAGTAAAGTTACCGAGTTCATTTTTTCCACGGGAACAGTTGCTAGCAGCTCGCCTAAACCCCCTCAGCGGGCACAGGACATGCAATAGAGCTAGGCTCGTCTACTGTACGCTTTAAAGACTGGCGACTTCAGAGAGGCACGGGTTGGTTACTTAAACTAGACAAGCCTTCGGGACTTTTATCTTTCATGCTCACTTTGCTTCTTAGTCTCCACATCTTCTTCGCTATCTGTTTTTCTTTAACTTTATGTTTCTATGCGCAGGGATCCCGAGTAGAAACACACCTTGTGTATAGATTAGCCGTTTCATGAAGCTCATACTAGGTGGTGCCTTCTCTTTCGGTGCTAGATGGTCACTGAAGCACTGTAATCTATACTTTCAAGACTAATACTATTTTTAGTCCACTTTTCGAGTTGGAAAAGAGAAGTAGCGCCGCTTGGCTCATTGACTTTAATTTTAGGGAAGTATTTGTTTGGGAGCTCTATTTTTCTCAGAATTGTTCCCTAAATTTTAGCACCGCAGCTACCACAACGCAATCTCAGTAGAGATATATTGGATTTGAGAGGTATAAATTCCACTTAGAGATCTTCAGTGTGTATTATTTTACTCACTCACCTTTAAAATGAACACAACATAAGTTCTAGGTTCACACTCGGTTTTAGTGTACGGTTTGTTTACAGTACCAAGTTTTCTCAGTTTACCTGATGAATTTGTAATGCAGTTCAAAGTTGAATGAATAGCTCGGGAATCCTACCTATCCCCGAGCGTCGCTAAGTCACCACCAAGATGAGCAGACGGGTAAT
>VOMN01057931.1:0-12244 GCA_014899125.1 Orchestia grillus | reverse complement strand
ACTGCCCCGTACTGACAACCAACTGCTATTACTGACTTCTGCCAACTGCTGGAACCAACAACCAAACAATGAACTATTGGCAGTAGCGCCGAAAGATTACTTGAGCTGATAAATGTTCATTGGTACTGACGACCGAATCTTGGACCCAGCAACTTATTGCTGGTGCTGTCAATCAACGGGTAGCGCTGACGATGAGTAACTGGAACTGTCGAATTATTACGAGCGTCGGTGATCAACTCACTGAACTAATAGATAAGTAGGGGATAAATCTGTTGCTAACTCATCGTAGTAGTAGATAATTATTGGAGTACGGATTAACTGTCTGACCTTGCAGCACACACCTGGTGAATTAGCGCAAGTCTTCTGAGCAAGAGTGATGTACAACAGGATTTTTTTCTGGCACCGACTATGGAGGAGGTTTCAGAGAGTGAATGACGGTATTATTGCAGAAAGAGGCATCGAAATATTTCTTACGTTATCTGATTTACAGTTAAAAATTCAGTTTTTTATTCGACAAATAAGCGAGACACAGGTTTGCATGTGCAGACGGTAGCAGCAGAACATTAGCACACCAAAGCAAAATTATTATAAGGGCCCACTTGAACACGAAGTTGGCAGTCATGGGATTTTTTTTTGACTATGTATCGTTTACAATGACTTTGCAGGGAAACGCACGAATAGAATTACGTGCATAAAAAAATTTATTGGTTATTTGAAGCCGGAGTCGAAGTGGATTTATAGCTCACGGTATTTTCGTGGCCGTTCCTGAGGTCATGATTTGGATGTGTTACGCTAGATATTTTAACAATGAAGGAACAAAAACTTCAAAATTACATACGTCATTTTTAGCACTCAAACTAATCAAGAACTACTTAGAAGAGTTACTTCAACTATTCCTCAGCGACAACTTAAACAAACTCATCATCTCTTATTCTACTGCCAAACACACTCCCTCATAAAAACAATTCTCTCACAGTACTGGAATTACTCATTTTATTGAAAACTGGCTGATCAAACGGCTGTGTCAGGATCCTGGACAGTGCAAAAACCTCCTGTGTCCTCTCTTTCCTTTTTCTGTTGAGTTCAGAAGAGAGGATGTCTCTAAGGCTCTTTTTCTGTGAAACCACCACCCTGCGAGGAATGTTGTGACGTCCGGTAGCTCGCAGCGCACTTTGATCGCCTAGCTCAGGAGAACAATCCTCGTATAATGATGACTTTCGCGCACAATGAATTTATCTAAAGGTTTTTCAAATAAAACTACCTCTGGGATAATTTTGATCACAATGATACATTAAAATATGGAGTACGTGTTTATTTTTCCCGTTTACAGATGCACCTCTAAAAAAACAATTGTAGATTAAATTCAACAAATTGTAATTTGCGTAATTCGGAGTAACGATATCAAATTATAATATACTATCTTCACACAAATACTACATGCTTTTGAAATTCCAACTCAAATGGGAGAAAAATATTCGCCAAATCGTTGGAGAAAAAAGAATCAGTCTAGTGTTTTCCAACACAATCCCAGATCAGCTTGCTGAAGTGTCACAAGAATTCTTTTAGCGCCTCGAGAGCTTATCTGGAAGCCACCCTTCCAGGCTTTGCACTTGCTTCAAGCGCTGTGTGCGACGCGTCCGTTCGAGCGAGTGCCACTTCAGTTTACGTATCTGACCAACTCGTAGACATCCGTCAGCGTACCTCCCATGCAAGGATGCTGCATTGCATGGAACGCCTTTGTTGTTCCCGGCACTACCTCCCCTACCCAATTATCACCTTTTTACCGAACATAGAGACCATTTTTCTCATAGTATCTTATCATAGTGGACATTTTTAAGTGAGACACAAAAACGCGTCTGCGTCGCGGCTATCCCATGCATTTTGAGAGGAGTCCAAAGCTCTGCCGCCGCGCGCTGTAACATTGATAATCCACTCAGATTAAGCAATGGCACACGATTAATTGACTCCAGCAAACATCCTTCTTCAATAAGTCTCGTCTGATTGGGTGGTCAGAGAGCTACATCAACACTCCATTAGGCGAACACAGTACGAATTCTCTTCTATCCGAACCCCTTCTCTTTCGAGAAAACTTCATATCAATTACTCTCTTATCTATCTCTGAGAACGGAACACATATAAATAATTATCCCCAAGGTTTTAAACCAGTTATTTTTAGCATATTCACAGACTTTTTCCGGATCCTTTAGATATTCTCCCAAATGGTATTACTGTCTTATTAAAATAATCATAAGAATCAAATTGAACAATCATACATAGAAGAGGCACAGCTGCTTTGCGAACTCCTTACGGTGCTATAATTTGCGCCGCACATCCGTTACCTAGTGCAGAAGTATTAACCGCTGGGGCAACGAAGTTCAACCACTTCCACGAGTATGGACAATGAGCTAAGTTGGGAGCTGAATGAAGGCAACAGAAGAGCTAGCTAGATGGGACAGTGTGTGGGTGAGGTGTTGTGAAGTAGCCGCTCGCTGACTCTCAAGTTTCGCAGTTTGTCTAAGAGATTTACAACTGAGGTAATGTTGCCTCGGAGACTTCGTTCTCCCTCTGTGAATAGAATGGCCCTCGGCAAGCTGTCAACACCAAGCGACTGCGTTCAACGCTCGCCAAGTATTTAGACAAACTGCGTCTCAGCACTCGCAAACAAGCAGTGCGGCAGCGCTCTCATGGGTGGTCGTTCTTGTCCCCCTCATTCCGACCCGGCAGTGACCACTACTCAACTGTCTTTCGCTACTGCTGGCAGCGCTTCAACGCGTCCAGCATGCCCGTCCATTACAGCAATACGAACTGTAGCTCTGATTTTCTGCTATGCTCTTGAATGCAAAACGAACTATTCTCGTCACTTTACTGCTAATGAAAGCAGCACCACGTGATCATGACAACGGCGCTAATCTATATAAAGAATGAAATAATCATGGAACGGATATCGTGTAAATATAGAGATGAAACAAAATTACGCAAATGTTGGTAATGAAGAAGACAATGCATTTTGGTCTTTCGTGTCTGTCAAAATCTTGAGTTAATTTGGTAATAAGTATTCAGCGAAGAATTTGTGCACATCATTAGACAAAGACTATGATAAATTTAAGAATTCAAGAACTAAAATCATATCTTGTATTACCTGCGCTATCGTTTTAAGTATATTATAAAATCAAGTGGCTACTGGATTCCTTTAAAAATTTTGAAGCATGAAAGCAAAAGACAAAGGTTGGTTAAATAAATTACCTAATCCTGTCCACAATATATTCAGCAGTTCAACCATCGATTATTAAAAGTTTGTATAAAGTTATAACAATAATTTGGTCGTTTTGTTAGACTTTGTCATTTGTGCTAAAATGATAATGGAAAACCTAATTCATACTTCAAATAATGCTTATAATCACTGAAGATCAGTAAGAGACAAGAACTCCTTACTGTGTGATAGCACATAATTAAACATTCGAAAACTCTCTAGCATTGTATTCGACCTATATTCTAAAATTAATTGCCCAATTTAATGACTCAATCCAAGGAATATATTTGCAATTGGCTTCAAAATTCACCGGAATGAATCTAACTGATTGTTCCTTCGTAAAATTGCATGGCCTAAATTGCAGCAGCCGGAGACTCTTGCTGCATGCTTCACAGACCCGATGAAAAATCTCTTCAATCCTTATTTAGCTGAAATCTCAAGTGTTTCACTTCATTCCAACCGATATGAACCCACAACTTTTTGAAACAACCCCGCGCCATTACCTCAAATATAACACAACGGGAGTGAGCACTTGCGCACTACTAGTGGTAGAACTCATTGCGACCTCTGACACGCATGTTACCGAAGGCAGCCATGATGATACAAAACAGTCTCCTGTGCATTTAATTACTTGAGTTCTAAACGCATGATGAATTGTTCAAATTTGATATAAGCTTGTTAATTGTGTAAAAAAGAGCGCAGAACGGTGCCAGATGTGCGATGTATTGCGTGGCTGGTGTTTCATTATAGTCCTGAAGGTCCTCCATCTCGAAAAATATTGATAAAATTTTAGCGTCAGGATGATTTTGAGCGGAAGCTGTTGTACGAATGGTTAAAGAGCGGTCTTGAAGCAATTCAAAAACTTCAGGCGAAGGTCTATGAGCTCTGTATTTACTGGAACGATGCCTTTGATTTTGATCTAGGATTTTAACAGCCAACATGAAATTCTAGCTCGGGGTGGAGAAGCTGGGATATATTTGCCCTGATCTATGATCGTAGAGCATGATCACAGAAATCAGTTTAATATATGTATAAACATTCATTTGTCGCCAAAGTTTATTCAAAAAAAAATTACAGCCGATCAATTAACAAAAGGCTTTCGTCTAAACTCAAATATTAAAGGCTACAGAAATAATATCCTGCATGGGACTACAGGCCTATGAGAAAAAAAAACGTAGAAGAAACACGACTAACTTCTGGTTGGTAAAATAACGCTAAAAGGTTTGTACAGCTCGAATTAAAGTTTCATGATAAGAAGCACAATCAGTGGAACACATCCCAGATGTATAATTTGCATTTGACGTATTCCCATATCATTAATCATTGGCCGGTCACAAGTAAATGGAATCAAGAGGTGAACAAACAATTGTCACCGAATTATGTTAGTTTCTTAATAAAACGAAACATTTTCCCAGGGGTAGCTACTGTAGTTTAACTAACAATAATTAAGCAGTCAGTAGAGGTAAGTAATTCGATAACGCTTCTTTTACCGTCAATGTCGTTTCAATTAGGCCAAGAAGTGTTCGCAAAGTATTTCATGAGTTAAACATATGTATATACGTTAAATGTAACAATTTCACTTTTTCAAGTCAAAACGCCAGTTATACTCTAGAAACATACATTTAAAGTATAAGAATTTGAACTCTAGTATCTTCCAAACTCTAAAAAAGTACAACTTTTACAGATAACTTAAAAAGTTTATATTATTTATACGACTGAAAAACATTGCGAAGAGAAACAACCGGTTGTTAAAACGAACTTAACTTCGCAAGTTTTTCGGTTTATTGTGCAAAACAGCCTAAGGTTTAGCAAAATTGTAATAATAAATTCAAACACATCTGATAATCTTATTCGATAAGCCGAAAGGGAGTCAAATCCAAGAATTGCATAGTGGTCAATTTGTTACACCTAAGTACCTACATATCAGCAAGTCCTTTATATTTTTATACATAAAATGTAAAAGAATCATAACAATAATTCTCTAGAAAAAATTTAAGGAGATCATCAAGAAAAAGTTCCGCGCAAGCATTGGAGCCCGCGAGTTAGTATTCTTCCTCTCGTCAAATTAACAAAACACCAGAGAGTCCGGCGAGACAACACGCAAAGCTGAATTGTACATTTATTTTTATGCAAGAGTCGATACGCATGCGTGCATCCCTCAGAATTGTAGAGAGATAAAACGCGGAAGAAATAGGTAACATGAACATCGGAACGAGAGTTAAAAGAAAAATACTGTCCTGAAGTCATTCTTCGGCTAGATTTAGCGGTCCCGAAGCAAGTCAGTGAAGTGTAACAGGATTTTTTCTGGGCACCGTCAATGGAGAAGGTAAATCGAGTGGATGTGCATGCGAATGGACAAGAATGACCAGGACTCTGGTTAGTGAAGACTTGTTACCCATACAACGACTGTGGTGTCCCGCTCTCTCTTTGAAGTAGTTGTAATCCAAGCGGAAAAAAGTGATTTGTGGTCGTCGATGACGTAAATCGAAGAGATAAGGAAGTAACGCGTACAACCTCTCGCGCAGCGGTGGTCTAATAAAGCCAACGTTATATTGTGTTGATGCTTTGCATTTCCGTGAGCTTTGATGTCGTAAAACTCACCAACAAAAGGTTCGGGAACACACAGAGAACTAAAGGCAACGAAATATAATGGGAGTTCCACATGATACTCCCGACAGCGCTCTAGTAACAGAATCCCGTGTACTTCGCAGATGACTATCATACAAAGAATATAAATGAGCGTACCGTAATACACTACTTGCACTTTGTGCGGCTTGAACATTAAGACATATTTTAAATCTATTCATAATTTTGGTAGTTAAGACGCGGTATTTTAAACGGCTGCGAATGCTTGGTCAACCAAGAACAAAATTTGAATGAATTGAGCAATGAAATGAAGAAATGCATGCAGTTATCTTAAACAAATATAGAGCGTGCAACAAGACCACCCAATAACTTGTTTAAATATAATTAAACACTACTCGAATAATTTCAAAAATTCAAGTCCTAGCTCGTGAAAGACTTACATATATGAAAAGATTTCACTTCGAGAGAAACCTGATCACTTTTTTGAAGCATTCTAATTTTTGAAATTCTAAATATTTTGATAATTATACCCGAATTTGTTAGCATTGCTAGGAAACGATGTAAATGCCTTTAGGGTTTTCGAAAAATATGGAACCATTGACAAGAATCATTTAGAAGCCATTGAAGAAAAACTCAGTAGGTGACATTGTTTTTTTGTTACATTAACCATCGTTCCTAACAGTCCACTTTACTCATATGGTTATGGCCTATATATGAGAGAAACATATAAACACATCACTGGTGCACGTAGTACGACATGAACAGATAATTCTTGCAGAACAGATACACTCCCACAATCATTCTCAGTGCGCAGTCGCAGGTCGCTACCGCCCGCCGTCATGGCCCGTCGGCACGCTTCGGCGAATGGACGACCCCTTGCTGCCAACCCAACCGTTGAGAACTTTTTTGGAATCCGCTATTGTACAGACATGACGAAAATCTCAAGCATTTCAAGCACTTTATTGTCATTAATGGTCCACTAAAAAGAGCATTAAAATTCTCGAGGATGTCAAACGAGCATTTGTGACCATTATGACATGGTATTATGAATTCTAACCGAGTTTCTGATGAAGTTTTTAGAATATTCAAAGTTAAAAGTTGTATATCAGCGTTGATTTTACAGTTCGGTTTACAAGGTTTTTCCACCTTCCTACAGATACTAAGACAGTCATTGATCAACTTTTTGAAACTCTCCGAGCCTAAAACTTTGAAATACCGAATATCTCAGTATTGAAATTCTGAACAACGTTTCGGTCCAACACATTGGCCATCATCAGGTCTTGAAACATTTCAAGTACATCAAAAATGAAAGTTGTATTGTTGCACAGTTTAACGGTATCATAGATACCAATCAAACTGGAGGTTATCTGCTTGCTTGGCTCGCCTGAGTAACGGCTCCGAATGTTTAGCCCAGTGAAGTTTTAGAATATTAAAACCTGTGTCATATTTTACGTTAAAGGTAGGAGTTGTCTCCCTAAATGCTTAATGCTTTAGCTATTTTGAGGTTTATTATGTTGTGATGGCTGATATATTCAAAGTTGGAAGACATGGCTGCAGTTTTATATGTACAAACAAGTTAGAAATTCAAATAATCTTTAGTAAAAATGTATCAAACTATTTTCATGTCTGATTTTCTCTATATAGGATTTTGTTTTAGTCACTATTGTACCTACGGCCACTACCCTTTTGAGAACGAATTCTTAAATTTTTTAGCAGTTTGCCCAGAGTTTAGAATATCTCAAAGGCAGCTGCACTTGCATTTGCAAAATTAATGCTTCAGCAGTCATGCAATAAGTTCAACCTTACGATTTACGTAATAACCTTGCTATATATCCCCCTTTTTAATAAATATACCGAGGTTTTAAAAATTAGAGAATTTAGTTCACAAGGTTGATTTTCAGAAACTTGGTATTGGCTTTCCATAAACTGGTACAAAATTATTGCCAGTTGATGGTATTTGCTCGAAACGAATGCCGATATGTATACAGAGAGGTTTGAAAGATTCTGCTTAGGAGCTGTTATGATTAGTGTGAAAGATAATAAAAACAACAACCGATAATTTCAAAAATACCGATCAGGATGTTAATAATGGAGAAAAGTACTAACCAAGTTGTTCTTATAACAAGTTCCACTCTATTAACTCGTTGTCTCTTGCTACAGCTCTCGCACTTAATATTAGGCCAATTCAAAAGGAGGCGAAATGAAAGTTTTATTCTACGCTTGTAATATTAGTGAATTTAAATAATCACTCCCGATTGGGCTTATGATTTTGAAGAGTTACTTTATCTAACAATAGTTGATGCAATTCAAGCGATTTGTTTTCCGGCAGGGAAAAGATGAAATGCATTTTATCGTATCGACTTTCAAAAGTGGTGCATTTAGTGGCGCAAAAATTATTTTTAAAAGCCTTGTAACATCAAAACGCTAGTAAAAACATAAATAAAGGGAACCAAAAATTTTACATCAATAACGAATAAGTTTTGAGCACTCGTCTCGTATTTTATCTGAACTTTCATAGGTCATTTCCTAATTCAAAGTATTCAAAAGTTAAATAACCTTCAATAGTGAGCATGTATAACTCTCTAATTTCGTTCAATCAAATTCGATCAGGAACAAAGTTCATTTTTTCGTTGGCGATCGAGAGTTAGAGACCAGTGTCAGCGTCGAACATGTGTGTTGGCGTGTTGCCGTGCATGTCAGCCAACAACCGTGCCATTACACCAATTGATCACACCACGACGTCACATTAACTTCGTTCGAAAATATGCTCTCACAACCCCAGTTTCGGGTGTTTTCTCATCACTTAGGTACTTCAAGAACAAGAGATAACCAGATCATGGAATTAATATGGTCGATAATGCTGATGCCGATAGACTTATTAGCTACAGAAAACACCACGTAATGCTCAACATGTATACCAAATCGATTCCATCGAATGATATTGTCTAAAAGAATTGCTGAGAGATGCTTAGATTTTAGAAAGATTATAGCAAGAGAACACTGATCAATTTAGAGAAACTCTGCTGGTTAACCTCCTCTGCAATTTAGAAAAGAAGTACAATTTTAGTGAAAATGTTGGCCGAAAGAAAAACGTTAATCCTAAAGTATAAATGATGACAACCAATTGCTTTCAGGAAATTACTGACAACTGTATGACTAACACAGAAATGTTAGCTACAGATCTACGAAAAATTGAAGTTGGTCCCTATCTTTCAGCCAACTTAGGACGATTGATTGTATAAAAAATACTTCATTGACTGTCTCGCAAAATTTTTGTCTCGAGGCGGACCAAGAAATGATCACTTGCTGAAATTACTTTGACGGCTGCATGATGGATTGCCCACAATGGCAAGCTTGTTTGTGAGCAGAACAAATTTCTTGAAAGAGGTACAGAGATACGAGCCGTCTGTAGAATGAAAAGATATTTTTCGTAAAATTTAGGAAAACTTAGCCTTTTCGCTGACGTCGTGGATTGAACTCAAGGAGACATAAAAAACTATGTTACGCAAGACAACTTACCTGTTTTCGTTGTTTGTCATAAATAAGGGATTTCTCCGTCGTACATTCATTTTAACGTACTTGCGGGGTAATATCGACAGTAAAATATGAGAATAACATCAAATTGCAGCTTAAAATTATATTTATATACTCTTCTCAACCTGGGTAGAATTAGATATCATTTTTGCGAGATGATATTGATCACATATTCAATGTCATGTGTAAGTATTTTGTATTTTATTTTAAACGAAGGAGCACACGAATCTATTTTGCGGGCAACTTCAATGTTTTTCGTTATAACACGCGCTCCAACGAGCGATTTGACTCCCTGTCAACCAAGCCTAGAGTGTGGATCCTGAGGTTTGTGATACAGCAAAGTAAACGTCGAAGAGGAAAAAGTACAGGATGACATATACTTCAAGAATATTGATGTAATTCTCTATCAGTCGTATTTATAGCGCAGGAAAGGAAAACCCAAATTCTACCAAAAACTGCATGGAGCGCGAGATGGGCCCACGCTAGGAGGCTGCGGTAACCCCGTTGCACGGCCTGATGTTGCCACCTGCTCAGTGAATATCATTTTTAGTGACTTGTTGTCAAGTGTTTGTTGTTCAAGGACTTCTAGAAAATCGCCCTATTTAGAAGAACGTCAGTAAACGATGAAAATCTCGTAAAGATTTTAGAGTATTATCTCGACGAAGAAGAGTTGAATATATGAAGATAACGACTGCAGTGTCGTTACCATTGAATGGGACACTCTAATTTAGAATAGTGGTTAACTTCTAGATATACCGCAAACGTGATTTATAGATACCAATTAGCTTCGAATGTCATTTTAAAATTCTTCTTTATCAATCATTGGTATAAAGATATTTACTTTAACTCGAAATTTACTATTAACTTTGAGAATAATATTTTAACGTTACTAACTGCCGGTTTTCTGGTATCAACGTTGAGAACAATATTTTATCGTTACTGACTGCCGGTTTTTTGGTATCAACGTTGAGAACAATATTTTATCGTTACTGACTGCCGGATTTCTGGTATCAACATTGAGAACAATATTTTATCGTTACTGACTGCCGGATTTCTGGTATCAACGTTAAGAACAATATATTATCGTTACTGACTGCCGGATTTCTGGTATCAACGTTGAGAACAATATTTTATCATTACTGACTGCCGGATTTTTGGTGCCCACTACGGCAAACTTCAAGAGTTTTTAGCATCATTCGCCCTTGAGAGAGTCTCACCCTGGGTTAAATTTGCACGCATGTGAAGTAGTTTTGTTTCTACTTAAACTGATGCAACTTGATGGCACCTCACTGAACACTCTAGCAGGCAATAAGATGTCCTTCTAACTGAACAACATAGAAGCTTTCACATGCGTACTAAATCGTATACTCATCACATGAATCCTAACTCCCTAAAATTGGTACAATCGTCCCCCGCGTAGGGAGCTAGATCGGTTCCAGCAAACAACAGTTATATGTAATTACATTCTGACGTCATTCGACTTACTTGAATTAGCCCTCGGGGACCTCACTCTGGAAGTGGTGCAGGGCAACTAGAGAAAGCCACGACAAGCTTTCTTTTTCCATCTTTATGATCTCACTTGCATGGACTTGAATATTTTAAGTACCAAATTGCTCTCGAGAGGAAATTACATATTCCCGTAAGCTTTCATATTTTAAGCCTCCATTCTACGTTCGTATGAACCAACGGAGCAGCGCACGGGCAAAGTGCATGAAATTAAAGGACGGAATCACCTCAATTTTGTGATTCAAGATCGCGCATATATAAAAACTATCTCATTCACCCATTCACCCTCGCTACTCTAGTTTAAACATGCTCATACTCTCTTGCTCAAGTACATTAGATGATAGTCTACGCATTGGCCATAATGAAAAATTAGTACATAAGTTGGCTGTACTACGAAGAAAATTTTTCTCGGAAAAGTTTTGCTCTGTGATTACAACGAAAAATCTAGTGCGTTAAGTAATTGAAAAATAAATATTTGAGATCGGGTAAGCACTATGAAATGTGTTCTAAATCACATGGGAAAAGCAAATCCCTAAAGTTTTAGGTAGAACAGTCATTGGATTGGATTTGGAGCGCAGTGGAAAATTCACAATTTTAGTTCTGATTAAATTTAGAAATACATGCTTACTGATAGAGTGTAAAACCGCTCTCATCTTTTGAAATGACTGCAGTTTCATCTTCGTTCCTTCCTTTCTCTCTTACGTTCATTTTAATCTTCACTGAGAGGCCAATTCAAACAGAAATGTTCTACGTTTAAATAAGGCAGTCATTAAATTAAAGATGAGCATTAGTTCCTGATGACGAGACGGGCAAGATGAAAGCAGATTTTGAAACAATACGCAGAGTAGGAAGACGAAGAACCAAAACATGAACATATGTCATATGAGTGCACGAAACACGGGAATAAGAATAAATCGCAGAAAGGATAAAAGTACATAAAATGAGGTGGAATAATGAGGTTGCAGAACCGAAAGAGAGAGAGACTGGCGATAAATAAGATAAGGACAGGTTTTTAATCGAGAAATAAAATGAATGCAAGGCGAGAAGAGAGTTCCAATCTAATATGAAGTATGAGCTGATTGGAACAAAGGCTGAACATTCGAACGAGGCGAGGGGTCCCATGCTTGAGCGAGGGTGAGGTGGTGACCAGCGGGGCTGGGGCGGGCGAGGACGGGTGACAAACGTGGAAAAGCAGGGCAAAGGGAGGGGTCAAAATAGGAGAAGCATGTCGAGGGAAGGGTTCCAAAGAAGAAGTGCAAGGTGATGGGTGGGGTCAAAAGATGAGGGGCATGGTGGGAGCAGGGGCGGGTCAGAGGGGCGGCTGACCTCCCACGACCCCGGTGCGGCTCTCACGAACTTGGGGCCTTG
>VOMN01057930.1:0-14418 GCA_014899125.1 Orchestia grillus | reverse complement strand
CAAATTTCGTCCGAATTGCATCACAAACAAAAAAGTTTCCAATACCCACTGATGGTCCCCTTAAATCATTCCTTTATGAAAGGACTGTCACTGTGATAGGTTGGTTTGCTCAAAACCGGCCTTGGCCCAAAGTATTATATCTGAAAGGTATTTACTGAAAGGCCTAAGTGTGTACGAACTAATTGAGAATTTGAAACAAGAATGGAACAAATGTGTTTTGATGAATGTAAATACATTCCTGTACCAAATGTTTTTTATAATACTGTTGGAAGTGAGGGGTAATGCATTAATCACTGATAAGGATGCTTGGTTTTCTGATTTGCTTCAAAATGAACGTTTTTTTTATCGTTGTGATCACTTTCATTACTTATGTTTTTCAAACTGAAAAAAAATGCGATAACTTTTAATGGAAGCCGAATTGATGATTGCATTTAAAGAAATTCCGCAAACAATATTTGCTATAATATATCCTACAGTTGAAGTTTTATTGCGCTCCATGAAGGAACTTACAGGATGTTAGGTTTAGATAATACCCTAACATTGTCGGGCTCATTTTGCTCACTAACTACTGTTCCAGTTCATTGTGTATTAAAACTCTTTAATTCAGTCTAGCCATTTCATTAGAACTATTATTTACTAACTGTAAACTGCAAAAGTTCAATGTATTATTCTTTATTCTTAGTTTGGAGTGCAAAGAAAAAGAGTTTTTAGTCACAATCGAAAACGCTCGACTAAAACGGAAACTAAGGACATCCCTGAAATTAAAATATCTTAATTCATAAATCCGATGATAAAATTTCAGTTTATTGCACTAGAGATCACATGTTTATCACACAAAGAATTAAGGTCAATTGAAGGAGCCCCGGACGAATGTTTTTATAAATTATGTACAATTTTTATTGATTAATTCAAGAGCGAAAAAAATCAGCGGTATTCGCATTAAGTGATGGTTTGAGTTTACAAATATGCAACGCATCTATAATGTGAATATGTCGTTTCCTTCCCAGTTTTTATAAGTTTTTAGTATTAGAATATAGGTCATGATTAGAGGGCATACAACAATGGTGAATTCGAAAGTGATTCGAAATAGAACCTTGGTATCTATGTGCCTTTAATCGTTGCCTTGCTCACAACTGTACGGGACCTCATTTCTCAAGGAGCCAAAGGCTTAGTCAATACTACGTACCTCCGCCTGGTAGATGTACGAGTACATCAATAGCACAGCCCCAAAAAATTGAATGATATGTCGCAAGAACTACAAATGAATAAAATTTACAACATTAGTTCGGGAAATGCGGGAGTAATCTCTTATTCAGTTAATAAGCTACTTTTTCATCATTTTAATAAGTTAATTAGGTCGAAAAAGACGAGCATCATTATTCCTTGCGATAGAACCGAGAGCGAAACCTCGCCTAAGATTTACCCAGTAAAACTAATGGGTGCAATTATCAATACCCTACACATTTTATAAACGATAAGATTTTACTGGACAGTTGCAAAACATACCTATTGAACATAAAATGTATTTATCATACTGATGAATTTCAATAAACTTTCATGCATTTAGTTCTTACATTCATTTGGACAATATACTTATAGTGTTTCCATTACACATATTATTTAAACTAATTTAAACTATGTTACTTAATACTTAGACAGTGACCATAGCTATCAACATTGGACTCTGACTAATCTATTACCTTACCTCTTCATCACGTCACTACTGTGTCACGTCACCACTCTGACACCTCACCACTCCGTCACGCCACCACTCCATTAGGTCACCTTCATGTCATCACTCCGTCACGTCACCTTCCGCCCCCACTCTGTAAAGTCATCATTACGTCATGTCACCACTTCATCATATCACCACTCCGTCACGTCACCACTCCGTCACGCCACCATTTCGTCACATCATCACTCTGTCACTTCATCCCTTCATCTCGTCACCACTTCGTTACCCCCGCCACACGCACACACACACACACACACACCTACAGAAAATATTGCCCGTTTTTTCTTGTTTCTCATTCTAATCTATAATCCAACATCCTACATCACAGCACCACCACTTTTTTACCTGGGCCATCACTTCCTACATCATCACACCACTACTTACCTGTAATCTAACTCCCTACACCACCACTTACCTGAGATCTAACTTCCTACATCACCACACTCCTTTCTCCCCAGTAATCTAACTACCTACATCACCACACGCTTTACTCACCTGTAATCTAACTTCCTACGTGACAACACTCCTTACTCACCTGTAATTTAACTACCTACATCACCACACGCCTTACATGTAATCTAACTTCCTACATCACCACACGTCTTACTCACCTGTAATCTAACTTCCTACATCAGCACACTTCTTAATCACCTGTAATCTAACTTTCTACATCACCACACTCCTTACTCACCTGTAATCTAACTTCCTACATCACCATCTCGTTGCTGCACCGTTATAACTCGTTGCCCTTAGAATCCCCACAACACTTGGTGTTTCTCATAACACTGTGTAAATTTCACTCAGTGAAGCTCATGTTACTCACCTCACCATATTGTGCGATTCATGAGTTCGTAATACGAGTCCATGTCTCTGTTCGCGGTCCGCTTCTTGATTGAGTTTTACTCTCCTTCTGTAGGTGCTATGTGCGTTATAAACTGCTGTGTCATATTGTTCCATTCTTCCTCATGCTGCTCACTACACTCTCATGCTGCTCACCTCATTCTTATGTTACTCACTGCACTCGCATGCTTCTCACCACACTCTCATGCTGCTCACCACTCTCTCATGCTGCTCACCACACTCTCATGCTGCTCATCACACTCTCATGCTGCTCACCACACTCTCATGTTGCTCACCGCACTCTCATGTTGCTCACGACACTTTTATGTTGCTCACTACACTCTCATGCTGCTCACCACACTCTCATGCTGTTCACCACACTTTCATGCACCTCACCGCACTTTCATGTTTCTCACCCCTTTCTCATCTTGCTCACCAATCTCTCATGATCATTTGTTATCACAAACCCTCTCGTTACTCACCACTGCATGTCACTCACTATATTGCACTTCATTTCTTCACTTATCCAACGCACCACAAACTCATGTCACTCACCATTGCCGTTGGCTTCTCGCCAAATATTCTGGTAAGTGTTCGGCCAAATCCCTAAAATCTTCGCTTAAGACCCAATTCCTCGCAAAACGTTAGCCAAAAGGCATAAAAATTTCGCCAGTCGAAGCAATTTAACCGGGATAGGCTCCTATATCAGTAAATTTCCTTCTTTTTCCAAATAAAACGCTCTTGAGGCATGCAAGTTGAAGAAAATCTCAAACACACACCACGCAGAGCTAGTTTTTAAAGGCATCCTGCGTCAACCTTTAGAAGCCCGTCCAAGCTAATAAAAAAGTTCTATTCGCAGCAGTTACAGTCTTGATATTGGCAATTTTTCCACATTGAAGAATAGATCCGCAAGCAAGAAAATGCTCCGCGAAATTCATTTTATGGGTGACAGTAGGGCTGATCTGCCGCTCTTCGTTAGGGAATTATTATCGGAAACAAGTTAGATCTTCGTTCATGCATCACACCAGAAAGACACAACACCGATCAAAGTCCTCAGCCTCATACATTCGCCGCATTTTATCTCTATTTACGACACTGAAGGAAAACATAAATAAAGGGAAGCACGCTCCCTTTAACGGGCGTTCGAGTTGAGCGGCCATAAACGTTGGCAGAGAATTGGAAGACTGGGAACTACTCTGGGGTCCAATTGCTCGACGAGATATCATTGCATACGAAGACAAGATGAAGAGCTCAAGCTTCCGCTTAGTAATTCCGAATTGAACAATAATTCAGTTTTCCGTATTAACGGCGTTATAGACTTCAGCTGATTTTGCCTTTCATTTGCAGTTTAACGATATCTTTTGAGTGGTACATCGAGACAGTAAAACGAGTAGTAGGTAATAAAAACTTGTTTGACTGTGTAACTAAGCTCATTAAGACCGTCATCAGCATTGCCTCAAATGAAAGAAGGAAAGATTAGTTTATCATATTCACGTTCAGCTTAGAATCAAAATAATTGAATTACGACTAGCCATGAGATCTTTATAACAGGGCTTAAAAACGGAACAAGAAGAGGAAATTAATTAGTAGATAATATGGAAATTTGTGAACCCGCAATACCTATTGATTATCATTAAAACCTCAATGATTTATAATGAATGCATGGAATCATTGCAAATCTGTTGGATCTCACAGTAACTTGAACCATCTTGATGATTACGGATGTTCCACATACACATCTCCAGTGATGCGTACTCCAGGTTGCGTACTATAGAGCGAAAGCCAAAAGCTGTCCAAAAAATTGATGTTATTTAGCCATGAAGCGAGTCGCTAGTAGCCCCAAAGTACCAGATGTGCAATGAGCACAAAAAATATGTGGCTCAGAAAAACGCAAAGCAGTTAAAGATCGTTTTATACAAGAATATGGACAACGATGGACATTCGATAACTAAAACTACTTTAATTTTATTTAAAATTATTTTTTTGCACCACTTTGTCTTATTTAGGCTTTTTTAATTAACTGACTCTTGCTTTGAGGAAAGGAAATATAGGGCTTCGCTAATTGTATTAAGCCATATCTTAACAATCAGAAAAATATGTACCCGTCTTTCTTAATATTTCAACAAGCATTACGTTTTAACGCAAATTTTAAGCATATTTTAAAAGCACAACGTTGAAACATGATGAAAAATGTACCTTTTAACTAATTTTTTCAGAACTATTATATAATCTATCTTGATTCATTCAGATACATTCACAATGATCCTAAGCATAGGTCGAAATACACTACAGAGTGGTTCCGTAACAAGCGGGTCAGGGTTTTAGACTCCCCCTCGCCATCGCCAGATCTTAATTCAATTGAAAATGTTTGGAAACAGCTGAAAATTCAACTTGAAATGAGAAAACCATCAAATCTGGATGAATAGTAACATTTTTATTTTGAAAAATGGGAGTAAATACCTCTGGACTTCTTTAAAACCCTCATCTCTTCAAACAAGCGTCGCCTGCAAGCGATTGTAGCTAATGAGGTATGTGTGACCACGTATTAATATAGTTGGATGTTGTGTTACAAATACTTATTTGCCCCCCTGCTTTCCTATTTTCGTCATTGTTTGAACATTTTCAAATGAATTCTTATTCACTAAGCATTGCCTAATGTGTTTGATTTTGCTCTTTCTTATGTAGGACTCATAATTCTTCTAGATTTTCCAAATTATGCATAAGAGCAAAAAATGTAAATTGTTTGGTATTTTACGAATATTTATTCGACTCACTGTAATTCATAAGAACGCCGGACAAAGCCCTGGGTCCCTTTAACTTGAGCATTTTGTGCCCCTTATTATAAGCTAAAGGAACCACTATAACAAAGTCTTACGAGTCAGCCTGTTTCCGGTCTAAAAGCGTCTTTAACACAAGCTGTGTGATCTCCTTTTATGGGCTAAATGCCTCTTTATATTGGCTTTGTGCTCAAGCATTGCGGGGATTGCGGTAAAGATAACTGATCCATATGCCTAATCCAACTAGCCGTGCTGGGTCACGAGTGTCTACGTCTATTTTCCCATTAAAGGCTTTTACTTCCACCTTTCTTAACTTCTAACTAGAACTTCTAACAAACACTATTATTATTTTGAAAATAAATATACCAAATTCTGTTGTAATCACCTTTCTTGCAAGCTCGTTGCTCCAGTTGAGTCTAGTACTTCTTTTTAATTGTTTGTTGCTCTACATAGTTTGTCGGATCTTCCCACTAGGTCACTAGTAGATAAGCCTGATAACATTTTCGAAAGTTTAAGTTTATTGCTGTACTATTTCAAGCCATGGATTGAACATTCTCGAAATTTTTTACCTTCAATTCTAATTTTGAAAGGTCTCGGCCGCTTAACTACGTCCCGTATGGAATTAAAACTGTTAAGGTGGGCTTAAAGGAGTTTAGGCTTTAGTAGTTTAGATTTAGGATAAATATCACTGTTTCATTCTTTTATGGGGAGGGAATTATGGATTCTGTGTCATAACAGCACCTGACCGCGTACTGCAGCAGTGACCACCTACATACCTCTTGAATGAGTTGGTCATTCGTCACATTCTCCTGACCTTGCTCCATCAGATTAACTCTTTTTAGAAGCTTACACACTCACTTCGATGATCTAAGGCTCATTTCAAGAGAAGGGGTTAAAATGAAGCTATATCTGATTTTCTCCCAATCAAAACCAAGCTCATTTCATGAGAAAGACATCAAAAAGCAGATGGGGAGATGTCTTTTAGAAGAAAAGTGTTTATATTGAAGACTGGTAAATTTACCTCATTATTATTCTTTTTTTCATGCTTGGAAATAACGCTTGCGTTACCAATTGATACAGTAGAAAGAAAATGTATAAAGTAGAGTAGAAATTCAAAAAAATTACTGTTAGTTTAATTAATTTGTGCGGAGGGAAAGTAGCTCCTCTAATCCACAAATAGGAACGAAAAATTAAGTTGACCGCACTTATTTTCTGCACACCAGAAGTTACATCAGGGCAAAGCACTCGACGAGGCCTGTAGACCTGTAGCAGGCTACCAGCGCAGTACGATGCTGACGAAGCTCCGATGTGTTCCGAACACTGGACTATGCTCATGCAGTTGCGGGAGACTTGAAGCATTGAACTAAGTTCTTGTCTCGGTATCCGTTGGCAGTTATCCAGTCCTGAGAGACACGCGTATCGAGCGGGCGGAATTCCAATCAAACGAGCAGTAAGTGTGAGCTCGTCAATAGACTCGATCCTTCCGCACGAGCAGTTTTGTCTATATTTACTCAAGCTGCACTGAAATGAGGGTTATTCGAACAATAAGTTATACTAATACACGTGGCAGGTAGATAGTGGAACCAGGTGGTACGAGAAATTCCTAAACATTTCAGGGATTGCGTGAAATTATTAATGTACTCAGTTGTGAGGTTAGGTCAGGCAACTAAGGTGATGTGAAAAGTCAGTACATGAAACGTATGAAATTTTAATCATTTCCCGTAATGAATGGTTTCACTATCTGCCTGTAACATATATATCAACTTGGTTCACACAGTAAGTTAAACTTATCATTTAGCGCTGTTTGCATAAAAATATTGTTCTATAATAGTTCATTACATTAGTTGCTTAAGAGCTCTTGCACGAAAAATTTTCTGCCGTTTTGGAGACAGAGAGTGTTTTTGGTTCTTGTCATCTGCAGACTTCAAAAAGTTGAAGCACCCTTCTTCTTTATTATAAAGAAGTCCTAGTACCTGTAAAAACAACAGAAACCTTGAAAATCTTTTGTTTGAATGAAAGATGAATGACAGTTTGCCTGCGATGCAAATTTTTCAGGAGTATTGACGTTACGGACGAGTGGAATAGCTTTGTCTTGAAATAGACGTGTACAGTACATTCAATTCTGAGGAACTCTTCAGTAATGATTTTTAACTGCTTATCGACAAATTGTATTTAAAAACAGTCATGTCACGATTACAGAATAGAGATCAAATTATTTGAGTGATAACATAAAAATAACGCCTAGTTTTTCCCCAGGCAAGATCTAATTTATTTTTAATTAATTTTGCAGTAAGGTTCAACTCAATTACTTTTACACAACGATGTCAATCTCTCCTGAAAAGCTCAATGCGTAAAGAAAACAAGCTGTTTACTACGCGGAGTTTTCGTATGCACCCTGAGGTGACCACAGTAATTTGACAAATCCTGATATTTTATGCATGGGACTATGTGGTCTTTACCTTTACATGCAATACACCAATCGCTTGCAAGAGCTCCGTATATTCTTTTTGCGTGCCTAAACCCCAACATATGTGAAAGAGCATGACTTTCGTAAAGCATAACTCTGAGTGGCTTCTTTGACACTTTACGAAGGGCACAAATCGCATGTTTCGAAGCAAATGAATTTCAAGACTAAATACTTGCCATCGAAGCTTGTGGAGCAATCACTGCTCAAAATCAGGGACAGCAAATTACGGACACCGCTCCGAATCCTGCCGCTAAGGTGAGTTACGCTGAGGCAGTGCCTCACTATGTCGCATGTGACCTGAAATACTCATAAAATTGTAGACCAGAAGGTGCCACAAATTAACACTTGGCAGATATTAAACACTTAAGATACGATTCTCCACAGAGGAAAAATTGCATGCCGTCAAATATCGCTACTGTGAAATTGAAAACGAATGATTTTGTTTTCACTAATTTGGTTACTCCATTAATTTTTTTTCTAATCAGAACTAGCTTATTCGACTGATGAATACAAATTTGACAAAATCTCGAAAATATGCATTTATACATGATAGTGCTTAGGTTACATTAGGTTAGGTTAGATGATCGCGTGTACCATACATGACCCACTCCGGAAGCAAAGTATTAAATAAGCTTACTAATTGATTCCCACGTTTATTCAGAGTCGTTCAAAAAAATTAATGACACAAAAATATTCAGTATTTTATGTGATTTGGATGTCAAAGCGCTTATGTACACCTGTAATGGAATTTCGTCCCCGGAATGTATTCTACGTATATTGTTGTAGAACGATATTGTTCAGGTCGTAGCTACAAGGTGTGTGACGCGTAGGCGCGTGGTGACGCTATCGGTACGCCTCTGGGAATTATTCAGATAAAAATTCATATTAGTGGCGATCGTCTGAAAGTAGGGAAACAAAATGTGATGAGAAGATTCAAGATACCAATAAAAATGAGATGCCATGTCAAAGCTTCCGAGGGCCTTCATTCAGCATTCGTCATACTTTTCAAACTTTTGATAAGAGTTGTAAGAAAAACATACCGAGCCTAAGATTGATCCAAGAAAGGAGAACAACCTGCTAGAGACCTGACATACTCTGACGAGAAGGAAAAGAAACAATCATGCTCTAAAACAAGGCCACACAGCAGAGTTCTCTCGGAATGATATAAGGGCTTGGAGGCGTCCATAGTCTATGAAATACTACCCAAAGTCTCGCTCGATCACCTTCCCGTGTCATAAAAATGCAATTGCAATGGTAAAAAGAAAGTCGGGGAAAAATATTTGTTAGCAAAGGCGCCACTTTTTTGGAGCATCGTAAGATAACTTGGATATTCGACTTACCCACTCACCAATGCAGGAAGATTTTGATTCTTTTCATGCAATAGTAGCCCATTGCGTAAAGAAATAGGCTTTCGGTATTTGCTATGGACTCGCACAATCTGAACAGCCATGTGAAGAAGCTGCACAAATTCTGTCAGGTAGCAATTCGCAATTAGTTCACCGAAAAAAAGTTCTCCTCTGACCTGATGAAAATATTTACTGAGAAGCAAGAAATTTAAACCGATAACGCTCACCTCATCGGGGCGTAAGGCCTCAAGTTTTTATCTCACTTATGTCATTCGGGTTGTTTCCTTTAAGACCGCAGCAAATTCTAGCCACCTCCGCTGATTCTCATTCTTGACTTCTTTTGCCTTATCATTTTTTCTGTAATGCAACAAGTTCTGGGCAGTAGCGCTCCTGTAAATTTTCATTTCCTGTTGAAGTTAGCATCCCTGGTTGCGATAGGAACAATACCGTAGCTTTGCTTCACTCTCGCTCTGCCGAGCTCTCTGGGAGGCAATCGGGGTAAAACACGAAGTGCAAATAAATATTCATGTGCTATTTATACGAATTTTCAGGCAGACAACACCCAAATCGATTCGTACTCCGTACCAAATTGTGTTGCTAGGGCCGGGATCTGTTCTTACCTGAATCCAGTGAGACCTCAAGGGATCAAATCATAAAAACGGCTACCTTTTTCAGCTGCTGGAGGTAGTTCACATAACATAGTCACATAGGTCAGGCAGTGCATTCGATGCGCATTAAATGGTCAGTTAGTGCATCAAATAGTGAGGTAGTCCATTAAATGGTCTGGCAGTGCATTAAGTGGTCAGGCAGTGCATTAAAAGGTCAGGCAGTGCATTAAAAGGTCAGGCAGTGCATTAAATGGTCAGGCAGTGCATTAAGCGGTCAATCAGTATATTAAACGGCCAGACAGTGCATCAAATGGTCAGGTCGTGCATTAAATGGTCAGGTAGTCCATTAAATGGTCAGGCAGTGCATTAGAGGTCAAGCAGTGCATTAAATGGACAGACAGTGCATTAAATGGTCAGACAGTGCATTAAAAGGTCAGGCAGTGCATTAAGTGGTCAATCAGTATATTAAATGGTCAAGCAGTGCATTAAATGGTCAGGCAGTGGATTCGCACCACTCGCTCGCTAAGAAATGGTGTCTATTTCTTTAATCAAGTTTATGATTATTTGCATACTTATTGCTTTATGTGTCATATACTTCAAATGTGGAATGGCCTAGTATGTGTTTATAAAAGTCGTGAGAGTGAAAAAATTTAATTAGCTCATAATTTGTATTTCCTAGTAAAATTGAGCTAAATTTTCAATACTGAGTTTTAGTTCGTAAAACTTCCAAATCTTGGTTTTGCTACTCAGAATTTTAATTTTCGAGCCCTACAGGCGCTTTTAAATTCATTGTTCACCAAGGAAATTAATTCCTCAACCTGCTATATTCTCTCTCCCTTGGAGACCGCGTCCTGACTAATTCGAACGCTGTGTACAGCCTCGGCTGCTCTCCTTCATTTCTAGGCTACCCTCGCTTCAACTTTGGAAGTCTTAACACTTTGACTGCGATTCTCCATGCGGGTAAAATTGTATACCGACAAATATCTCTGCTGTGAATTTTAAAATGTGGGATTTTGGTTTCACAAATTGCGTTATCCTATTAATTTTCTTTTAATCAGAAATCGCTTATTCGTTTGATGAACACAAATTTGACAAAAACTTGAAAATTTGTATTTATATATGATAGTGCTTTGGTTACATAAGGTTAGATGATCGTGCGTACCATATATGGGGAACTTCGGAGGCAAAGTGTTAACTAACCGGACCTATCCTCCTCTAACTCTTGACAGATCCTGACGCAACTTTGTTAAGCTTCTGGCAAATTTTGACCTACTGTTCTTGAACTCTCGCTAGATTCGCTCTAGTCAACCTTCTTCAAATTCTTACAAAACTAGAACCTGCAGCATTTACTTTCAGGAATTTTTGTCTTCACTAGGCTCTTTACCAAACCTGACCTTGGTTATATCTAAGTATGAAAATTTGTCACTTTCTCTTCATGTTATTTATATTTAATTAATATGAATGTGCTTACATTTTCATCTACTCTCAAGAATGCGACTACATGTCAAATGCTTCGAAATGGGATTAAAACGTTTTTAATATAATGAGAATAGCTCTATGTGTACGTTTTCACCAGACAGCTAAAAGTCATGTGTTATATCCCAGTTATACACGAAATTTAATGGAATTTAGAACAGGATTAGTAATGAGTTTAGGCAACCGCATCGTATTAAACCGAAATATTTCCCTGAAAATCTGGCCGTCAAGTCGTATAATATTTGAACTTGGATACCATACCTATCTTCATCTTCGATAGGTGCCCAATACCAAGCTGAAATCGTTAGCACACCTACACCACGTTGGCCTTGATGAGTTTGGTCTTTTCGACAATGGTATAGCCTTCGGTGAAGGCATAGGCAATCCAGTAAAACACTCGTAGTAATCCATGAGCAGTGGTAAAGCATTCGATTTGAATCTGGTGAGATTGACGGTCATATGTTTGACGTCTCAAAGTTTGACGCCTGCTATAAACGAAAGGATGATTGAATGTGATTGAGTAAAAGCCTAGCAAAGGCAAATCAATTTCTCTCCGTCCTTGAAGACATCATTTAATGCGTTGTTCTCAGTTCGAACGACTGAGAACGACTGCGCACCGTACGACAGTTCGTACGGTGCGCAGCTTAGATAGGCTGCTTTGAGAGAAGAAGCCCTCTGGCGGTGTCCCTCATTGAATTTCTGTTGTTATTATCATCAATGTTTTGAATTCATAGGATGAACAGAAGAGTTGTTACAGTGTTTGAAGGTTTTCATCTATTTTTACTTTTCATGAATTTGACGCATTGTTATCAGTCACTTTCAACCGTTATGGATCGAACATTAGTTTGAATCAATAACTTCGAGTTATGACTGACTTGAAATAAAAAAAAATTTCTAAGAATGTGGGTGCAAACTTCACTGGAAGTTAATTATTGTTACCTCTTTCCTATACAATTATGCAATAAACGCCTATAACCTATTGACCTATTCAACATTCAATTCAGTGGACCTATGTAATCGAAAGCGATTTCAATCTCAGCAGGTTTTAAAAAAACTGACATCATTGTGGTATTGGGGGCAAAAAGGCATGACACTAACTAAAAGCAGCAATTTCCGAGTACGAGTTAGTATAATGCTGTATCGTATGTACCATTGGATACTCTAACTACGAAAAAGTACTGATTTAGCAATTGTATTAAAGTTATAAGAAACTTATTTCTCATATCGTTAATACGTTCAAACAACCTATAGTCGGCCGTAAAGAGACACTGTGCGACTGTGCCTTTGTGTTCTTCAAAATTTCTCTACTGTATCAACATATTTCCAAGCCGTATGCTTTCACTTGAATCCAGCAATTGTGATGCCCTGATCCTAATGTGCTGAAGCTAGCTATTTATTAAGCGATTAGTTCTCAATAACTTTGACGCAGAATTATTTATACACGTTCCAGCATTTCTTTTGCTTTGTGACAATAGCTTGCGTAGTTTTCTTGCGTTTTTTACTAAAAATTGCGCTTACTGATCCAAGCCAGAACGCATAAACTATGTTCATTAATAATTTTCCTGCTAGCCCTCTGGTACAAAAGAATCACGAAAACTACGAATTGTTGGCCGTCAAGTCGTTGTAATTACGACTGTAAAGCAATGTTAAAATGCAGCAGGTATCATTACGGTATGTTATATTGTTTCAAATTTTATGTGAGATTTTTTGTTGCCTCTTTTAGTAAACTAGTCTCGTTTTTGAGAGAAATACAAGAAAAAATATTTATAAATATTAAATCTCATTTTTTAATACAACTTTTATCGCTATATATTTATGAATGGTCAAGTTTTATGCATTTGTTAACTTATTTATTCCAATTTATGCTTCTCAAACCTGAAATTGGGTCGAAAAAATATAATGATTATGCAAAATCAACGAATGATCCATAACTGTAAAGTTGATATAATAAGCTAAATTGTGTCCCTCCAATATTTAAAATTTGCAGTACAGAATTTGTTCACCAATTGGAAGTTATTTACGATACTGGAATTAAGTATGATCTAATCAGTAAGTTACATAATATTTTACGTACCTCTGACAGCAATTATAGTATACTTCGAGATGCCCTTCCTTGGGTTTGGTCATAGCCTCGAAATGAGCAGACAGTTAGCAAAAGGATCTACGCACTTCGCCATCGATAAACTTATATTACGAAGCAGAAAATATTGCGTTTAGTTCGTGTATGTGGTTACAAAGACAAAATAAATCAGATCGTGACCGACGATTCTTTTAAGTCATGCTTGCATTAACCTGAATGGGTGAGCTGACGAACAGTCTTGCGCGAATATCTGGTGGACTCGGAATGATTTCGGGGTGCCACGTTATACGTTCTCCTCCGACATCTCATATTTACTAGTGTTGGCATTGGCACGCTAGTAGAAGAAATTCAATTAGAAGTTGGATTTAATCTTCTTGAATGTGCTTCATACGATGCCTGCCGTTATTTCTGAAATCAGGAATACGTTCAGGTATTTTTAAGCCATTGCACGGCACTCAACATTTTCCTACGCCTGTATCATAGAAAAGTTTTCCGAATTCAATAAATCCCTATAAATTCGAAGCTGTTTAAGGGCGAAAGAGATCGCGTATGCAAAATTTGATCAACTTATAGCATATTTCATCACTTTAGTAACCTTAATATTTTATACGCTTTCGCAGCACTTAAAAAGTCATGTTACACTGCGGAGGAGTGAGCACTGCTCGTTAGGAAACCCTGGCTTAGGCCAATCTTAAGTAGCACGTGTTAACCCTTTATGCCCTGAAATTAGTCAAATGTAAAATAAAATATACTACAGCATTTTTTTGTAACAAGTTTTCATAAAAATTACAAGAGTTATGAATCTTTTGTATAATAAATAGGGAACTTAGGTGTTCATGGTACTTATGTTAGGACATAGTATCAGGCTACATTGTGAGCTACACTGTATCCAGGCCTTGCGACGGTATGCATTCCAAAGCTGTAGGCGAGGGAAACCGAGCACTGGCGTCGACGCTGCGTATTTGGGCTGAGCCCCATGCAGAGCTGATCTAGCAATGCTGAGGGGCTGTAACCGACACGTCTCAAGCTAACGAGGGAAATCCCAAACCATACTTCGAGACGGGCCAACGGTTGCATTCCAAAGCTGTA
>VOMN01057928.1:0-15871 GCA_014899125.1 Orchestia grillus | reverse complement strand
ACTAATCACGGAAGAAATTAGTAGAGAAATAAAATTTGTAACGCAGTTTTGTGATATTGTACATCAAAGCTCTTCGAATTTGCGAGGCTGATCCGCTTCAAATCAGAAATTTCTCTAAAGAATTCTACAATTGATGAAACCGTAAGATGGAAAATTCTGATGCCCATTGTTCTATTATAAAATAGAATGTGCGTGTTGTACATGCACTGGAAAAAGTTCTGAAATTAATGCAAAGAAAAGAAGAATGACCTGCATAACAACATAGGTCATTTTCAATGATCCATCACTTTCAGACGCAGGCTCTGCTCTCCAGGTAATGTGAAGCCAAGAAAAATCTTCCTGAAAGAACTCTGTTCAACCCAGAAGCGCGTTGTTTACTCGCTTGTTGTGGCTGAAGTTCCATTTTCTTTGCCATTTTATTATCCTATTCTTTATACAGTTCTCTTCTTAACACGCGACGTGATTTTCGAGTGTAATAACTTCTGGGAGTAAATGGTCTCGAAAAAGAATGAGATCAAACAAATTCGGAGGTTCTTTTATGTGTTAATGAGCAATCTAGTTAATGATCCAAATGCGTATGATTTGCGATGCGTTCTTGGGCTCCAGAACGTCAGTTGTACGAATTAAGGTCAGTTTCAAAACCTGTTAAGTGCGAACCCCATTGTTTGATCACCCTGTGAGGTAGACCAGGCTTTTCTGAGGGACTGTTTTGAAATATTCCCTTAAATGTTTACTCTACTTGTTCTGGACAATGTCTTAACATTTGTCGAAAGTTACGCTAATAGCCATTCGAAAGCCTCGGTGATACTGCAGTTGGAACTCGTGCCCAAAATAACGGGGAAATTCGTGTTCTTTGCTGGTTGAAGCGGCGTGATTGAAATGTTGTTAAAAAGTTCAACGCTAAAATTTATTTGGAGCTTTGTGTAGAATCGTTTCGTTCACGTAACCTTTTCAAATTGCAAGAGGGCAATTATGCCCAATTAGCGCTAGAATTCCGCGTTAATTGAAGTTAGTTTGCACTGAAGTACTTGGCTACGTGTTCTCAGTGAGCGAAATTGCTATCATGTCTTATTTTGCGAACATTATTTAGCATGAATCTGAAAGCACTTCTGTACGAAGTGCTTCATATTACATTGAATGAACAAAGAATCAGACAATTCAATATCTGGAACAAATATTGCTGGTAAACGTCAATACGGGCGAAAATTAATTCAAGGCAGGAGTTTTCGAAAGAATACTCAACGTAAAGATTACAGGTGTAGATGGGCAATGAAATATGAATCTATGTATCCTATGATGATTAAACTTCAATTCAATTGAAAATGAAAGTCATTCAAATAATCATAACTTTAGTACAATAAATAAATGATCTCACGTGAAACAAATTAACAAGTGGAGCAAGTTGGTGTTCAGCAGCACAGCTTACGTGCGATCCGTCGAAAATTTCTCGACGCACTAAAACTGGGCTTTCACCCTCTGACGATCAAATCATTTTTGCAATTAGGCAGCGTATAGCTTTTCACAAAAAATAGCAGCATCCTAATGAAATGAGTTAGATGTGTCCTTGTGGTCGGTGGGGGACGTGACCTCCCGGCCAGAACACTTTCCATGAGCTGTTACTAACGATTTGTGATGTGGTCATCTACCCGCTCTTGTAGTCGTGTGGGGCACAGGTGCTCGGGACTCGGCCTTCAGGCTCAGGATGGCGAACTGTGTTCACGACGGGTTGCGGCATAATGAATCCGACACGCGTGTTGACTTGAGTAGTGAGAACGGAATCCAATAAAGGATGAACGCAAGTGTTTCCATTTTTTATATGTATATGTAACGCAATATTGTTTCATGGAAAATTAACTTTGTTTCATTCTTCAATTGATTTTGCTTTTATTTGGCCAACGAGTGTGTGAGATGGTTTAACCGGACTCTATGGAGCTGGGGCACTGGTGGCTATTGGCTGTTGCGTCATGCATGCTCGCGGTGCCCCGCTAGCTGGCGTGTGGCAACCATTTCTGCGCCAGCACCCATGACCAAATGTTACTCTGCTTAGCATGCTTTACTAGTTCATAGCTACTCAAGGGTAAAGGAGGTTAATTTATACTTCAATCTGCAACTTATTTTATTATCTGAATATTTTATATTCATATTTCATCTTTGGGAAGTACGTGTGTGCTATTGTATGTATGTGTATACTCGTACATACTTCAACTGACATCCATTTTGTGCACTTCATCGAACTGCTCGGGTCTAAACACGCCGCTCTCCTTGGCGTTAATAACAATTGACTCGTATTTACATGTGCGGCCATGCTTGTTATCACTGAGCTTTAACTCTAATTTTCATCAAATACGTTTGATCCATGTACCATATTTGAAATCGCGCTTGATACGTATGTGTGATCTATGTATGTGATTGCATTGATTTATGAAAGTATACAAGTACGACGAGTGTTGTATTTTCATTACACTGTGTCGGTCTGAAATGTTTGTAGCAGGCAGTGTGGTGTCATTATGAAATGTTTGTAGCAGGCAGTGTGGTGTCATTATGCTGTGTCGGCCTGAAATGTTTGTAGCAGGCAGTGTGGTGTCATTATGCTGTGTTGGCCTGAAATGTTTGTAGCAGGCAGTGTGGTGTCATTATGCTGTGTCGGCCTGAAATGTTTGTAGCAGGCAGTGTGGTGTCATTATGCTGTGTTGGCCTGAAATGTTTGTAGCAGGCAGTGTGGTGTCATTATGCTGTGTCGGCCTGAAATGTTTGTAGCAGGCAGTGTGGTGTCATTATGCTGTGTTGGCCTGAAATGTTTGTAGCAGGCAGTGTGCTGTCATTATGCTGTGTTGGCCTGAAATGTTTGTAGCAGGCAGTCTGCTGTCTAGTGTTGTACTTAACTCGTCTAAACTTTATATTTTTGCAGATAAGAGAAGACTGGTGGGTGTTTCCCTGTCGATTATGAGACATGTTGTGATTGTTCTCTCACATTTAAGTTATGGAAGTTCTAATGAAGTTTTGTTATTGGATCCCGTTGTTTTAGTGCATTGATCTCATTTTTATCCTGTGATCTCTGTAGTTTCATTAGTCGACACCTCTGTAGTTTCATTAGGTGTACCGTGTAGCAATATGTACGTTACTTTCATCTCCAGCATATTTTTACCAGCTATAGTATTCTTGCTGCTTTTCGTAAAACTTTATTTTTTATTCAAGTTATTCGGCTACTGATGGCAGTGTCCGATGAATTTGACTAATCTCAGCTTTCCGTCTTCAAAGAAATGAGAAAAACAAGACAGAAAGAATGGACGTCAAGCGATATCTTTACGTTCTGCGCGTTATCATAGCTGTAACTGAGTGATCCAGTGTGTGAATGTGTTATCGGTGATGCGTTATCGCTCGCGTTCTGATCCTGCTCACTTCAGTACCTGTCACTACCTCCCCGTGCCCGTGTGTACTTAATTCTTATGCTCCTGTCCTCAAGGTTCCTTTTGTATTCACACTAGGATGATGAACAGCATATGTTCATGCTGTTCATGCTTTCCCATTTCGTTGGGTTGTTTGCTTTTCATCTCTGCGCTCACTTATTTTAACTTCAGCTTTCTTTACAAGGTTTTCAGATAAGAAATCACTTGGAGGCTTGCCGGCCTAATTTATTTTTTGTGTCTCGAGCTATTGAGACTGAAGGAAGCCGTGAAGTCTAGGAAATCAAGCTCAGATGGATAGCTTTGTTCCATTCATCGTGCTCATTTTTTAAAGTTTGATTGCTCGAAGTGATTTGGAAGTATCTTTCTCGGAAATCTCATCTGATCGCTGAGTTTCCAAATGTACTAAGCATTCACTAATTCAGAAACTCGTTCAGTATTTCAGTATTAAATTCCGTGTTTAAAATCCATAAAAACAGGATGGAAGTGTGGACGATTTCGTGTTTGTAAGTAGAGACTTTGATTACGGTTCTGGTAGTCTGGACGTTCAATTTTGATACTAGATTTTGTCACAATTTTGATACTAGATTTTGTCACAATTTTGATACTAGATTTTGTCACTGAAGAAATAGAGAAGAATTAACGTATGAGGAATGAACATGAGAAGAATGAAGTGTTCAATAAATGTAAAAATAGTTTGATATTGAGCTATAAGGTACGAGGAAAAACTGTTCAATTTCTCAAATTTGTTACGGTAGATAGGAAAAAATTATTTGAGTAGATTATTTTACTGTTAAGAAGAGGTTTAGATTGGATATATTGGATGAGCGATATTTGATTAAAATAGCGGTATTAGGAACGAGAGAAAAACATTTTAGAAACCAAGGTCTGGACAAAACAAGCGGAGTGCTGGGATGCAGTGATGTGCTTTCCGTGATCCCAAGAATTCGTACCAAGGATGTGAAAAAAAACAGAAAATATTTTTGGTCCAATAAATGTGGGCCGCTTCCCGAAAAGGCTGGGTGCGGCTAGGAGAGACCGCTCCTACGATGCCTCCTGGGCTGACCAGTGAGCCGCCTAGTCGCGCTGTTTTCAAGTCGCCGACGTTGCTGTAACCATTGAATATTTTCTGTGCAAAGAATTACACATTTTGGCATCCCGATGGCTTACGTGGCTGTAACCAGCGTATTACAATGGCTGTGTGAAAGGTTACGTACGTATTCATGGACTCCGATCGGGTTACGTGACTAACCTGTGTATTACAATGGCTGTACGTACGGCCATACACATATTCTGGTACCACAATCGGGGAGAGTAAGTCAGAATGCATGACTTGTATTTTAGTATGTCAAATGAAGTAGCATTAGCTGTTCGTGTTTTAATTTCAAATGCCGTGGGTGCTTGGTGAAGTTTTTGTTTTGTCATTAGATGTGCGCAAAGTTTTTTATGTTTGTTGTACACCGTGTTTGGTTCTTGATGATATCGTGAAAAATAAAATTGCAGGGATCATGTAAAATTGTGACGAAATCTTTTTGCGTGAAAGTCTCACAATGTGATACTAGCATTGCGGGGTTATTTTGGGTAGTTCTTATGAAATTTTGATCATAATTTTAATCTTGAATGTAATGCGTTGATAAAATCTCGTTATTGTGTAAGTGTGGCTGATGCTTTTTTAGTAATTCTTACGTGACTTCCAGTAGTGCTTCCAACCTCGTTGCCACGTTTGAAAATCGTTCAGATATTCAGTGGTATGAGAGCAAGGCTTACTGCTTTCCCAAAAGTGTAAACTTTTTGAACCTCCTCCCGCACAAGTGCTGGGCCTTCAAGTCTTGGCAGTTGTTTGATTATCGAGGCTGAAGTGACCTTGGTAGCAATATGCTTGTGCTGCTGGTGATCCTCTACATGCAACTCGCGAGCGTGATCGTCGAGCTCTACAAGTGAGTTTATTCCTAGTAACTCTAACTGAAAGCTTTCCGATCTACTAGTATCCTATTGACAGCTAGGTCGGGATCGAATTTTTTGTTTGAAATGGGTTTCTCACTTTTATATATGGGTGATTTTGACGGTTATTTAGCGGTTAGAGGTAGTGAAAAATTTCACTTTGTTGTCTATGCTTGGTATATTATTCACACTTGATATATTTTCTCTCTGAAACGTCGTTCTTGTTCAAGCTTGTGAAATGGATGCATACATGTAGGTCGATAAAAGGGGTGATAAATTTTGTCTCGATTACACTTTTGTTTTCAGATCTTGAGTATGCATTCATCAGTGGCCGAATAAAGTCCTCATCAGAACAGTTTACGTAGCCTTCGAACTTCGATACGACGACGAAATATGCCACGGGGACAGGCGACCCCTGGAATGCACGTTAACTTACCTTCGGGATAGGCCTTCGGGACTTCTTTTTGGCCCACTTTGTATTTCTTCGGGACTTCATTGTATTATATTTTTATTATCTCTGTATTTCTTTGTATTTTTTTTTTCATGTATATATTTCTATTCATGCCTTTTTCGCCGATTATTCTTTTTCCATATTTTTTCCTTCTTTAACCTGCTGTTTCCACGCGCAGGGGATCCTGTGTGGGAACACACCTGTGCATGAATTCTATGCATTTTAAAGCCCCATACTAAATGGCCTTTTATTATCACTTTCTTTGGATCCCATTTTATGTGTATTGGGAGCTTTGAACTAATAATCTAATCCACAACGAGGAAGACATTCACGAGCTGGCTCTGCGCATTCGTTGGTCATCACTGCATTGTTCATAGACGTGTCCTATTGTTTCATCGTTTATTTAAGAATGCGATCTATTTCATTTTTCCATGCGTGATCAACCTTCGTGCGTGCATTTGTGCATGTTCGAGGTCCGGTTTTACTTTCTCGGTCGTGATCTTTCTTCAACTTCAAAATTTTTCGGTAAACATTTTTGGTTGGTTCACATTTTACGAAGTCTCCTTTTTTTGTGTGTGCATATTAGGCGTAGATTTTCAGGACAGTAAATTCAGGTTCTCAGCTCTATGACTTTTTTGTTGTACTGGCTGGTTGCGCAATTTTAGGCTTCACATAATTTTTAGTCGTCGATTTGACGTTTAGAAAAAATTGGCATTATTCTGAAAAGATTCCATCTCGTGCATTGCGCTGCAAGTGTCATTGATTACCCTCCTCAACAAGTGAGGGTGTGCCCGTCTTTCGTGTCATCTGGTGGGCTTGAAAGAATTGTCGCGCACTGTTCCAAGTTTGGCGCTAACTTCTATCTATCGGTGGAAGTGCCGAGCCTCTGGCGTCCTAATCAGAGCTTCATTGAGGGCCTGCTTGCGCCAGTGTCCTGCTAATGCTGCCTGCTTTGTATGTGCCATAAAAAATATCTTGGCAGCTTCTAATTCTAGCAACTCCAGAGAGAGGATTGAGCGCTTTGCAGTCAAGTCTGAAAGGCAGATTCCTTTCACATCTGTTTTTTTTTATACTTCAATTTTTTTTAAACTCAATAGCTTTCGTGTCTACATATTACCTCGCTGTTGGACTGAATAGATGAAATATTTTAACTCGTATGAACATTGTGGGATTCTACGAGAAGTGAATCATTTTTGTGTGATGTGTTTTAATCATCACTATTGAACGAGTTACTATATTCTTTTGGGAAGAAAATGACGCACCTATTGCTGAAGTGACCGCGTATATTCTTGTACCCAAGTATGCAAAAACTTGTAAACAAGAGTGAGCTTGAATCCTTCATTGTTTCACCATCACGAATTATCTAAAGTTGTCAAATTAGAGAATCAACCCTGGCGGTGGTTCTGCTATTTGCTGTAGAATATTCGTACAAATAATTTAAATGACTTTAGTTACACATAATTTATTTCCCTGTCATTGAATAATGCAGAGCAGCTGCATCAATCGATCCCAGTAGCCGAGCCCTGGCGGAGGTTGCTAACACTGCTATCTGCTCGGCCGAGCGATTGTGCAGTTGTGTTTATCTAATATTGTTCAATTTGATACTATCTTCCTTGTTGTTCAGTTCATGTCGTCCCGTGTAACTTTTACGGAGTAAAAAAGAAGAAAACTGAGCTCGATCTTCCCTCCTGTAGAGACCAGTTGTTTCTCCATGGCCGGCGCGGTATCGGTCTCCGACTAACTTTGCAATAGAATCAACTTCTGCACGGAAGGTCCGGATTTTTGCGTCCTGTGGATTTGTAAAAAATGTTCAGACTTTGAGTTTCAGTGCTCGCATTCAATACTATTGAAAGTTTTCCTTCCTTGCAGTTCTACAGCGCATTCAAAACAAGTCAGGAAGAAATATTATGTCTGCTGTTTGTTATTAATCTTCGGCCTACGCGCGTGGGATTATTTTTTTTATGTAGTATTCATTTTCTTTCTAAATGTGATAAGATTTTAAGTAACAGAGAAGGATATTCTCTTGTTTGAATTATTACTGAGATCGTGTCTGGTTGCAGCGTCGGCAAATATAAATTGCACTGATGAAAAAAGCTCCCTGGATAAAAAATTAGTCACTTATTGTTTTCGAGGGTCTCATGAAGGGGGAGCAGGAGGAGGATGGTCTGTCATATTCTGGGGCTATTTTAACTACACAGAATTGGGTCTTTTATTGGAAGTATCTGTCAATCCGAGCCAGCACGGCTACATTGAATTGCTTGATAACCAAGTTTTACCATTTGCACAGTATGTGTATGAATAGCTTGTTGCTTTTTTGCCTGTCCTTCAGGATGGCAACTGCATTGTGCATCGGGCTAGAACTGTCATTAATTGGTATGACAATCATTCAGGATATGTCCGGTATTTAGATTGGCCTGATAAGTCTCCAGACTTGAACTCGTAGAAAATTTGTGGAATCACTTAGAACTACGAGTTGGATGTTGAGAAGATCGTCCACGTTCTGTGGCCGCACTACGAGTTCAGTTAATGCAACAGTGGTTTAAAATCGATCAAGTGTACATTAGCACGTTCCCCGCGTATTGGGCCACCGGTGCACGCAACCGCCGTTGCGTTGTGGTTTACCGGTCTGTCAGCACTCATTTTAGTTGGGTTCACAGAAAGCCATCAAATTTTAATTATTTAAGTAACTAAATATGCTCAATTCAAATATATACGAAGAGTGAAATTACAAAAGCATGTTCAACTTCTGAAAAACGAAAGTCTCGCCGAATTCAAACCTAACCTGACTGACAGAACCTAACTATGGAACAGCCTAACGCTGGAAACGTGTTAAAGGCATTGGTAGACTCAATGCCGCCCACAATTACCACCATCACTCGTGCTCGTCGAGGTTCTACACTGTATAAGTTACAGGCGACTAATTCCTCTAGTACGGGGAGCTTATTTATCATGATTATTTGATGATATCTATGTTCCCCTTCTGCTTTTTGCCTTCAGTTTCAAGGGAGAAAACCATCCCAAAAAATATTAATCTTACTCATTTCACGATGTCCACTCCATGGTTTCGCTTTTGACCTGCAGTTTAGAAATCTCCTTTAAAGATTAGCGTTTGTTTCGTCTCGTTAACTTACTCGGCAATATGTCTCGCTCACAGCGTACTCTATACGTATAGAGTACGCCATGGTCTCGCTACATCTTTGAGCTTGTTCTGATCTTAATAATTTGCACTTTTTACAAGGTATATGAATTTAACATGGGGAAAAAACTTTTAAGGATATCGTCTTTTTTTAGGAAGAATTTCTGGAGACTGCATTCAAAGAATTTTTACATCTCTATTTTGGGTATGAAACTAATTTTGAATCGGTTAACTGTCAGAATGTTTATTGCCTCGTATTCTTGGTTTATTTTTCCTAGACATTTTTATTGTTATAAACAAACCAAAGATCAAATGTCATGTGCTTCGTGAATTTGATTCGTGACTAGCTTCACGTTTCATTCGCAAAGAAATCTTTGCAAAAGAAATATTTATGTCGGTACCTTGTCAGTATTCTCAGTCGCATTGGTGATTTTCCTGATCGCGAATACACTGGGACTCGAATGCCACTTAAGTGAGTTCGTAAAAATTCGATTGATCAACAGACACCCTCCGTCCCTGGATGCGGAGGAGGTTCGTTAGTTGGCGCGCGCCTTGACTTTATTAGGCACAGCCGAGGCGACACGTGGAATGTCCGCTGCAAATTAATGAACAGCTCGTGCTGTGGAGGTGCTCTGCTCCTGGCTCAACTCTGCTTTGCTCGCAGCTCATCCAGAGACAGGGTTCATTGATATCCTGGGCACCTTCTTTGACGAACAACGGAAAATGGCAGCGCAACTTTGTCCCTTCAGCTATTTCGCTGTGCGAGTCCGTTGCGGGTGTGTGAGAGTTTTAAATCGTTCCTCGATCAAATGAAAGTTAATTAACACGGATCTGTTAGTTCACCTGTCGAAATTTTACAGTATATCCCGAATGTTGCGCTGAGTCTGCCTAGAAATAGTGTGCTTATTTTCAGTGACGTGTTTCACAATTTCTATTGATAAAATGTTCTTCCAATAGTTCTTATGATTTTACTGCTAAAAGTAGAAATTCGTCAAAAATATACATGTTTTAACCCTTTTTGCTAGCACAATAACTCGGCTTGTGGAGCGGTGTGTTGTTCTTACACAGAAAATTGTGAAAGATGCGTGGTATTGTGAAGCAAGTTTCCCAAAATTGGGGAGCTGTAGCGAATCTTCTTCGAACTATTCTAAGGGCCTTCGCAGTCCAGAATAATACGTTATAGATCCTTGAGCTTGCCGCTAACCATGTTCCGAATGTACCAGTCCTCGTCACCTTCCCGTGGGGACAGAGATCATTGGAGGTGTGCGTACACTGACAACTTCTTCGCCGCCCTGTCTGTAATTAATCAACCATTCGGCAGCAATATCCATTTTGGGCTGTCCAAATTGTAGGAAAGTATAGATAATTAAAGCTAATTAAAGCTACATAAATATAAATGAAGATATAGATAAATGAAATAAATGACTATAATTGTAGAAAATGATACACTTAGAGCACACGATAGTTCTAGAAAATCGTAGATGGCCGGTCGACCATGTCAATTAAACTGGGCAGCTAACGCAGTGTGGGTCACGTGTGCTGTAGTCACGAGTCCGCCCCGGGGCTGGAGTGAGGTGAGGAGGTGCCGTGTCCTCCTGGGACGCCATCGTGTGGCGGCCTGGCTAGGGTTCCTGCTACTGAAGTCCTGCCTGCCATGTCGTGTGGAGTTCATTGTTTCTTTCATGCTGTATCAGTTGGAGACTGAGGGAAACTATCCTGATACCGAGTTGTTCTTGATATCGGGTGCTGGAGAGATCGGGCTTGGGCTAATAACAGATCCTGAACGTTAATCGTCATTAGCGAGACTGAACGGTTTTTGTGACAACTTAGCTTTTTCAAGTCATGACGTTGACTTGTATTAGGATAGAAATAATTACAGTTTTCATTTTACAGGTTCCAAGATTTTCAACTTCGTAAAGCTACTGACTTTTGCTTTACACCATGAGACCCTATTGTACGTGAGCGCATTACCCAAAAAATGCCGTAGCGCTTTACTTGTGTGAGCGTATTAGTACTCTGAAAACTTCTTGTAAAGGTACCCTTTTCAGAAAATGAACATCTAATATTGTTTATTTTCGAAAATGCAAATACGTGTGTCGGAATTTGTCTATGTAGTAACAAAACCTAACCTTTGTTTGGGTCTCGAAGGGTTTAAACTATTACCTTTTTGTTCGGCGTGTGGTTACCACGAAATATGACTACAAACCTAAGTTGTGAGTGTGCCCTATTTTCACACTTGGATCAAAATGTGCGCTCAACAGGGTACCTCAGCTTTAGATAGGCCTTCGGGACTTCTGTCTNACTGAGTTTCTGAAGCGCTGCTTTCACTACCACTACAACTTATTCAACAGGCCTACGCTGAGTAGTGCTGTTCATCTTCTATTTATGAGTAATTCCTTGCCAGACCTACGAGTAGACAGTTAAATAGTTTCCATTGAATGAATGATCACTCAGCGAAATAAAACATAAATACACTGGCACAGCAACAAAGCGATTTAAAATATTAAGTGAGGGTGCTAAAGTCGTCTATTTTTTCGGCTCTCTAACAAGATCTGTTATTCTTGATCGCTAAGCAGAAATATGGGGCAACGTACGTGTTAACGATCTAGCGCAAGAGTTTATCATAATTCGGTGATCGAAAATTAATTTCAATGGCTTGGCTAGCTCTTTTTCTTCTCCGTGTTATTCGTTATGTTTGTCTTTAAGTTTTCTTTGATTTACAAAGTACTTTTTGTTATCTATAACATTTAGTTCACATGTTGTGTTATCACTACCACCGTCTTCAAATCTTGCCACTTCTGTTGCTCCTTTTGTCGTATGTAACTTGACATTTCTTTTCAAACTGTTGAACGAGAGTATGTTTTCTTCTATGAGTATATTTCTGTATTGAAGTGTTATTGACTCGGGAAAATCACAGCTCTGCAGCCAAGTTAACCGTGCTGCTAGAGAGCTAGTGCTTTATAAAATTATTTCAGTAATCAAGGTAAGAGATCGAGTTAGTTTGGATAGAAGTGATAGAAAATTGTATTTTATTTTAAAGTATCGGTACCACCGGCATAGCAATGGTCCCTTAGTAATTAATCACACCCTGTAGTGGCCTCCTGCATAACTCAAGCATCGCAACCGGCAAGTGTCGGAGTATTGAAGTAAAACCTGCTTCTTTAAGTCTAGAAAAGTGAAAGTCCTTCTCTGACAAGACTCGTTATTGTTCCAGCGGAGGTAAATAAAATCAGTGGAGCTTTATGGGCTCAAAAGATTCACATGTTTACGTAAAACAAAAATAGCGTAATTTTGTTTCGCTTCGGTTTCATTTTGAAGTGTTGGATTATTTCTATTCTATGTGTTGTAGTTCATTTCAGGACGGTTTCAGTAAATCAGGCCCCGTCAGCGATTCTTGAGAACTCGTCGCCCTCGATGTTGCCCTCAGCGACCCTCCCAATCAACATCGGCTGTAGGCAAGAAATGCTGAGAATCTCTTTTTGTCGAGCTCAGCCGGTCTTTATTTTTCATTCGTTGCTGTCCTCGTTCAAACGGCCGACCATTTTGGCCAGTTTATTTGTCCTTATTTTCTGTCAAAATGCTACGTAGTTTTGCTACGTTTTTGCCCCATTTTGTCTGTGTGTTTTTCTCGCTTCATAAACTAAGTTCTTTTTCATCGCCAAAATTAATGTGGGTGTAGTATTATTACAGCATCAATGCTGTATCCGATATGTTAGGTTAATATATTTTGAATGCTTTAAAAACAAAGGACATGCGTGGAAATGTTACTAGACAGCCTTTACAGGATTGAGAACTAAATTTCCGTGCAGATGTTGTCCTTTGTACGCTTGGAGTTTTCAAATCGTACACATCGTGATGTGGTTTCGCAGTAATAAATACGGCGTTCCAGTTTCTGAACAAGAATGAGTTAATCTACTCAGCAAACAAGACCCCTCAGAGGGCATGGGGTAGGCGAACGGGCTGTGCGAGTTAAATTTGTCGCGTGTGCTATGAGGACTGGCGACCCTAGGGTAGCACTGCTAGGGGACCTCAGCTGTAGACAGGCCTACGGGACTTCTCTCTTTCGTACCCTCTTTACTCCTTTCACTTTTCATACATTCTGTGCTACGTCTTCTTTTTCTTTTATTCCTTTTCATTCTCAACTTGCTGTTTCTATCCGCATGGGATTTTGTTTGGGAACCCACCTTGTGCATAGATTCCCCTTTTTCTCCAGTCCATGCTAAATGGTCCCTTGTGTTTGAGTGTGACGTAGTCCGAGTTACTGAAGCTCTGCCATCTTCGCCACCGCTGCTGCTACAACTGCTACGCAGCTAATATGAACTAGTATGATGTGCTAGGTAATGTGCACTGATGCAAGTTTGATGAGTTTCATGAGGGAGAATTATAATTTCACCGTTGAACCATATTTTAGTGTGTGTCTATTTTTTTCTGGGCCTAGTTCTCATTTTGTCATGAAATGTAGAAAAATGTGACAGCAAAAATTTCATCAATAACCTGACTTGAATTGATACGACAAACGTGACATATTTCGGTATTTCGTACGTCAATTTTTTCTACCTAGGTTAGGGAGACCATTGTGTGTGCTTCTTCTGCCGCGCTCGCGTGTCTAGGTTGACAGCTTCACCGACAACGATCTTCTAGCTTTGTGCTTCTATTACTGTAACCATGTTGCTCTAACGCTCACAGACCTGAACTTCCTCCTCAAAGTTGATCTGTAACTCTTGTGATTTGCATGAAGAGTCCTTCAATTTAGATTTCATTGCTGCTCAGAGACATGATCGATCAAGTTGCTGTACGTGACGTCGTACTGCTCCCGCCTTATCTGGCCTTGGTTATTTGGTCATGGCGGGCAACTGCAGTCTTCTATCACGGAGGATGATCTGCGTGTATATTGCTTCATTTCTGTGACTTGTTGCGCTTTCGACTACGGGAAACTCCTATCTGCATGCAAATTGCTTCATTTCTAACTTTCCTAGTAATCACGGCGCCAATACATATGCTGTCGCGTACATTTTTTAATACCATTGGTATTAAAGCCGTCTCACGGCATCGACTGATACCGGCATTTTAATGGATGTCGAAAGGAAGCCTGGGTTTGATCCCTGCTGAGTCAGCCACATTAGAGCATCTTGCGCGGGGTGTCATTGGGGCATTGCTAAATGCTCTCGCGAGCGTGTGCGGGGTCGCCTTTTGGTTCTCCCTGTTTTTAGCGCTGCGAGTCTATCATCGATTTTGTGATCGAATCTTTCCTACGACTCCGTAGTCTTCAGTAAAATTAGAGCGGTGCTGCTGCGAGACCGGTGCATGAGCTATTAATGAGTGTCATCGGACTAGGCTAACAAATATCACCATCCGTTTATTGAACTTTCGTTGTAAATAGCACGTTTATAACAAAAAAGCGCGGTAGCATTTGTTACGAGAAATTTAATGAAATGTCGAAGCTTTGTTTCAGTTGAATTTGTGTGCTTGCTCTTCAATGCGTGGAAATGCTTCGTCGCCGGGAATATCTTCATTGAAAAGCGATCAATTTGTGTAACTGGAATATTATTGAATACTGTTGAATTCTCTAGGCGAATTAAGTATCTGTTTTAACCTGCTGGTGGGTTAACACCGAGCGTGTGAAACTTGCCGCCTCATCTGACAGAAAGACCCATTTTTACTCTCGAGAGTCAATGAACTGGAAGACTTCTGTGCCCGGACTTAATTTATTGGCTAGAACTCTTCATAATTGGGCAAGTGTTTAAACTGTTCTTTAATCGTCCAGTGACCACTTGTAAATGTGAAATAATTCGATCGTCTTCGTTTCTGAAAAGCAAGTCCGCGAAAAGCAACAGAAACTAAACACTGCGTGGCCGTATTGAAGGCCAATTGAGACGACCTGTGCAAGGCCAGGAGCGCTAAGACTTCCGCCGCGCATCCTTGTGCAGTGACTGATGGCTCTTCTCGCTGCTGAGGAACTCCGTTGGTGCACACGTGGCCAGGACAGGCTTAATTGGGTCTCAGAGACGAAGATTAATTACTCACTAAACATGAAAACTCTTGAGCTCAGTACTTTCTGTAGAAACGAATTTCTGTTGTCATGTTGTGTCTTTGGCTCTGATGTAGTCTTCCTTTCCTTTTCCTTTCATAAGCAATTTTTGGTGAAGATGATTGTGGCCGCAGTTTATTATTTATTGCGAGTTTCCATGAAGTGGCGTCAGTCGCTCGCATATTGCTTGCAAGATGGCACTTTGCTTTGGGCTCAGATATTTTGTGTTGCTATTTACTGTGCTCTCGATGCGTGAGGCGTCGAGGCAGCAGCCTCATTCATTGTGTCCTTATCACCGCTCTTTATTGCGAGATTGGGCTTTGTGCTTGAGCCTCCCGATAGCCTGCTCAAATATACTTTTCAAGTTTCTGGATCAAGATATGTACCATGATGGCCGAGTGACGGAAGTACGTGTGCTCCAAGAGTTCAATGGGAATTTAAATGAGGTTAGCGGCAAAGATTTAGAAAATTATTTCGACTTTGAAACAAGGGTTAAAAAAGTCTACGGAATTTGATACTAACATTTAAGTATCTAAGGAAATAAATGTGTGTAAAAAGTAATACATTAATTGTAGAACTACCTGTAGCTTCTTTAGCAGCACCAACACGCTCCCAGGACAACACTGGAGACCGAAGCGCAGTAGCGACTCGTGAAGCTGGCGCGTTATCGGACCTCCTGATCCTGACAGCGCTCTGCCAAGCTCCAGTGGTTCCCCTTGATCCTCGATAGTTGACCCATTGAATGGTCTACTGCTGCAGAAGCTCAGCAGGGCTGCTCAGCAGATTGTTGAGCTCAGCCTCGGCGATGAGATGTGTCTTTGTTGCTCACGGCAGATCGGGGAGGCGGATGTTCTGTTATGTAGAACATATTTACCCTGTATTTCTAGGCAGTCGAATTGTCGCACAGAGTA
>VOMN01057926.1:0-12062 GCA_014899125.1 Orchestia grillus | reverse complement strand
CCTTCGGCCGCGGTGTTGAACGATGAACACGTTTGCAAGCATAAAATTCATTTGAAGTTTTGTGGCATCGATTTGAAAGTCATTTGCTACACTAAGATATCCTATGACTAGATATATTTTTCTTTGTGTAACGTTTCTATGCCGTACATTCAATTCACCTTAAATTCTACTCGCTCAGAACTACCGGAACAGCTCTCTAAATCTATAGACTTTTCAAGCTGGGGACAATCAGGGTTTCAAGTGGATGTTCGCATTTATGAGATTTATTAATAGTCACGACGTGCAACAAGCGACGTATTTATCAAACAATATTGAGCCTGCACACTGCTTGTTATAGATCATTATACTATTCCAATCTCACTATTTACCCCCAAAACTGAATGTTGAAATCACTACAGCCGATCCCCCACACTTGCAGCAAAGAGAACTTGGTACAAACACACCGGATACAATTTTTCAGTTGTATTAATATAGTACTCGGTATACGCCTTCTAGACAGGTCACTACTTCAATTTGTTGGACAACGAGCAACGTACTTCTTACGTCACGGCGAGACCGTTGAAATTTAAAGCACGTGCTCATCCACTAAGCTATGCTGTATAACACATGCTAATTGTCACGGGCTCTTTTAATGGCACTCGTGCACTCTAGTTGCGATAGTATTCGTGTACTTTAATAAGGTAAATTCCGAATTTGGGAGGTGAATTGGAGGGAAAATTTTCTTTAGCATGTTGATGCTAAACGCAACTTCGCAACTTACGTGTTGGAAATAAAATCAGAGTGCCCATTTTGTAGGCGACTTTTTTAGTTAAAGAATTATAATTCTCCCATGATCGACAGAGCTGGAAACTCCAACTGACAAGGAAAACATTCCGTATAATCTGAACATTCACATGGCAGATTAGAGGGCATTTAAAAACAGTAAGAGCAGTGTTTTATTTGTCTCAATTAATGGCTTCAGCGGCAATTGAACGGACCATAAGCCATGTACCTTCAAAAGAACTCGAATTTCAATTTGACACGGAGAATGTCCTTCAATAAAAACTTCACCCATTTGCTCACTGATTTATACACATCGGTAACCTGATCTCGTCTGTTCAAAAACTGTCACCAAGACCAACTTGGTATAACATCTACAATTAAATTTGAAGCTCTAAGTGAAATGGTAACCAATCCTTAGCGTCATTAATTTTCTTAGAATGAAACCGAAGATATTTTTACCATGTTAGCATTGCCCCAATCCCGAGAGCACGCCTGCGTCTGCGATTGAGGGGCAAGGATTAACAGAGAATACGAAGAGTAATTTGATGATACGATCAGAGCCAAATCACTGAACTTTTAAATAGAAGCACATAATGCTACAGTGCATCAATGTGAAGTGTTAATAAAGGAGAGCTGAAAACTATCGGCTAACTTACATTTTTCAGAGGGTAATCACTATGCATAGCGTGATTAAACTCTGATAATAGTTTCTGCCATGGTCTTGGATTTCTTTTTTAGAGTATTTTACACTGATGTACTGTGGTAATATGTACTAGTAATTTATAGTTCTACCTCATTGTCTTTTACAGATTACTGAACGTCAGCCAAGGCTCAAAATGTTCAAATTGAATGTTTTTAGATACTTCTTCTCTCTGTTTCACTGCTAATGTACTAAGCTGAAAAAATTTCCCCAACAAAAAATCCTTATCACCAAACTCAAACTACCTTGTAGTTCGAGTTTGGTGCTATAAATAGTTTGCAAATGAAATTGCTCCGGAATTTGGTGTATGTACATAACTCAGCGCCTACATACTTAGCAAGATGTGAGAACTAAAAATATCGTGGGACAACATTGTCACAAGCACAAGGGTTCGAGTAATCGATTTGAATTACCATTTTCAAAAATTTACTGATGAAAAAGTAAATACTTCCAGCAATGGCGGATAGGAACTTTGTTATATTCGCCCGAGAATTTTTCTTCAATAAAATTTTGAATTTTATAATTAACTTGACAATAATCGGCCTTCAGGGGGAGTTATGAAGACTCACCGATAAAATAGCTAAAGAGTTAGGCAGGACCTATTCTCCATAACCATGCACGATCGTTGGTCATTGTGCACATCTTTGCCCCACAGACCCTTGGTAAGTTCCTTTTCTTGCGACCCAATGCATACTTTCCCTCAGCCTTTCAGATTATCTTGCTGTGTCCTCTTGCATTCCTATTTGAAACTACTGTTAATATATAACGAAGTAAATTCGTATGTACCAGCATTACCCTAACCATTTAGTAGCCTGCAGTAATGCAGACTTCATTTCGCTTTCAAAATAAGAACACCAGATATCCAGTTTCATCTTCCAACTTTTTTCTGTAAAAATCGCTAATATTTTACGTATGTTAATTTTGCTCACAGTTATCGCTTGCAATAATTAAATAAGAAATATGCCCTCTGACGTCACCCCTGCATAGGTCTGCCGACTCGATCCTGCCTCATTGAACTCTTTGAAGGAGAGTAAATTAGAGATATCTCAATACAGGAGAAAGTGAAGCTGAGTGTTGTCGATGTACGAGGTCTCATTCGCTGTGCTTAACAGCTATGAATTAATTAGATACCTATAATCAAATGCTGCTCCAGAGCTACAGGGCTTGTAGGAACATCGCAGAACTCAAATAAATATGACTGAAATTGAGCAATCGATTTGTTCTGGAGCACTAAAGTGAAGTGAGTTGGAGTCTAGGCTCATCAGTACTCCTTATGCAGTAATTTATTTCAAATTACTGGCAATCGCAATGCTAGAGGTTGTCTACAGCCCCTTGACTTCATTTTAACATGTAGAGAGGAAGTCTTTGCTCAACGGCTGTTCCAAAAGTTAATGCAAGAGTTTTGTAAGTCTCGGCGATTTATGATGTGAATTAGCATTTATATTTGTCGACTTAGCATATTAGAAATAATTGTAGGCTCTCTGTGTCATGAAAGAAATTTACGATCAATAAGGCGTAGCCTAATAGAGCGGTGTTGCCAGTGGCGCTCGCGGAAACACACATCACGTCCCCTTCAAATGTTACTTTATGTTTAATTCAGAGCCTCGCGAAGCTTAACCTTTTAGGAAGATTTGAATTTTGTGTTTTACGATCGCGGTAAAAAACTCGATTGCCTCCCGGACCGTTAAATTGCGACTCGGGCGATCCGAGCTCGCTCTCAGAGACCCACAGCTGAAATTTGTGTCGGAAATCGGCCGTGTTGCCAGTTGTTTTACGCATGACGGAACAATTTCTTCATCGTAACGCATGCGCTCATGCAATAAAATTGGCTACGAAGAGCTTGTACCTACACTCTAGGATCTCTGCTTTGACAAAACAGCTTCGTGTTAAGACTCTTTATTGCCGCTTCTAATCATGCGCAGCTATGTTAAAACCTTTAATGACTGGCACTTGAGTCAAATAAAATTTATACCGCCAGTATATTTCATGTTTTTACGACACACCTCCGAGTCATTAGATATAACCTTGCTTTCTAGAACAGTGTTTAAGCTCCGCTGCTTGTCTAGAGACACTCAGAGCCTCATCACTGGGAGTATCGACTCCACAATAGTGTAATATTGTCCAAGTCCTAATGGGACTTTGGGCGTAGTGACGTTTGCAAGATTTATACGATGATATGCGATGCTGCTATTATGCACTGTGGAATAGATTATCCAGAACATAAGGCATGCCTCTAGAGAAGGTCGCATATGATTATAGCATAATAAACTTCTGATATCTTTCGTGTAGTTGCATGACATTATGCATCAGCTACAATGTGCGCACAAGGCATCACACCGGACAAGATACGATGTCGTAAGTCGGGATTGATAGCTCAACATAAACATGGCCAGTGTTGAGGTTTAGATAATCTGGCCAATACATTAGCCGCTCTGGCTGAGCTCGGAGGCGTCGTTGCCTTTTATTTATTCATGGAACATTGGCGCACGTTAACTAAGTGAGGGCTTTAAAATGCCTTTATTTGAACATGGTTCGTGAATTAACACCCAACGGATAACTGACTACAGGAGATAGCTATACACACACACATGAACACACACATACACGCACACATACAAACACGGTAGTTTTGATAGGATGTTGAAAACATGATCCTCTTCCACAACTACATGAACGTGTCAAATGACTTTTCCTAAAAACTCTTCGAAATTCAGCTGTTGTGTAGAGAGAAGGCTAGTTTGTTTTATGCATTAAATGCACGGTAGGATTCGATACACTTGCTGTTTCAACACCAAGGAATGTTGCTCGAGATTTTTTCTTCGTTGCTGTTTCATTAGCTTTGCTTGATAAATTGAATGTAACGAATCGGAACGTTAAGTAATGCACAAACTATGTAGAAGCATAGCGATCACATACATGTTGGATCTGCTACTAACTTTACTCGAAACTGAAGTTAAGCAATGTTATAGCGGGCGCGATCTGAATTTAATTGTTCTTACCCTGAGTTAATGAAACGAGTAACGTGTTGCCACAGCATTTTACAAGAGACAATGAGGCACTTCTGCATCGTTTGTACAGTTCAATCTATGAAATGACCATAATGTTGCAGTTTCACAGTGAATATTTAAACTCTTCTGAATTTGATCCCTTAAATTTTACGGAAGAAAGTTCTTTGTCGAGCCAGGCTATTAATTCCCAGAGAGTAAGTCGTAAAAATCCGACGGACATAAAGGCAGACGAAGGCAAACTGCGAGGAGCTAACAATGAAGTTATTGAGGGGCGGTGGGTTTGAAGCGTGGGGCTCCCTGTGGCTGCGACAGACACTCATGCTCCGTTGTCAGGTGCTGGCCAACAGTGCAGGTAACGAGCGATGCTTAACGAATCACTTCACTGGTACCACCACTGCTGATGCCAGACATTCGAAGTCGCCTTCACTCGGCACCAGAGACGTGAGGGGCTGTGGGGAGTTGCGGAGGCGATGAGCGGTCTATGCGATCTATCATGAGCGGAGGCGATGGGGAGTTGCGCCTTGTCATGTGTTCGACTGAACGGTTTTGAATTTTGTACTTTGTGCTGTACTTTGCATTTCAGTTTCATTAGAGCAAAGCATTGAGCTGAAAGAGCCCGTTCTTTTATATTGCAAAACCGATCCCGATGGCTAACAATTAGTTCCAAAAGCAATGAAACAATGGTGTTACTTTGGGGGTACCATGCTGTCAATTTCACAGTAACAAGTACGAATAAAAACTATCTTAAATGAATAACTGGAAATTACAAGAATTTCAATTCACAGTAAAATCCACCTAGGGTTCATTATCATTCCTGAAAAATTATAATTTTCTTCCCTAATGTTTCTTCCCTAAAAGAAAATAAGGTGTATTTCCGATACACTTATGCGAGCAATTCACCTGTCACAATACGGGCGTAGAAATAAGTGTCAGAAATGTATTACGATACACTTTTCCTAGTCTTGTGATAGTGTGACACGTATACAATGCATGTAGGAATAGAGACACTCAAAATAAATCTACGGGATTTCAGTCGAAGGTTTAACTTACTCTGAACTAACTATTAATTCCATGTGCTGATAGATTGAGATTGCGATGAAAATTTTAAATAATAAAATCTTGCTCTATCATCTCCCGCCATATCCTCTCGTATTAGACATAAAATAAACTACAACGTAAGTAATGATCTGTAAGGAGCATGCACCATATTAAGAAAACAAATAAAAATTAACTGAGCCCAGCAATCGCGCGCGTTTCGAGACGCTTGCCTCCATCTTTTTTCTTGGAAGAACAATGAGGTAATTTTTAACTCGACTGATTGGTACAAAAGTGGTTATGGAATATGCTATTTGGAAGTCAACTTGAATCATAATAATGAAATGGATAAAGTAACAAAAACTTCGTCAATCGCTTTTCCAAGTTCAACTTGTTGTTGTAAAATATGATTATGTATCAAGGAATAGTATTGTTAATATTGGATAATTTCAACACAAGTTCAACTTCGTGTAACCACAGATGATATTACGTGAGATGGTATTTTAGATTTATAAACAAAGGGTTACTCTACTATTGCAAGGTCTGGCGAGCAAAGCTAACCTTCAGATTGCGGAAGCGCTGCCACCGGAATTGTGCCGATGCGGTCGCGGACTAATCCAAGTGAGGTGTGAGGTTTGAACAAAGCCTTATGGGGGATGTGCATGGCTTCGGGATGTAAACGTAGAGCTGGAACAGCAAAGCGGAGGCCCACTCCTGCCGTTGCTGCTGCCGTGAAAGCGTTGTGATCGCTCACGCGGTAGGCATTTTTTGGCGTTCTCTTGGAGCTCCTAATGCAATACTAATACAAGTTCATACAGTACTAATACAGTACATAATAGTTTATAACTCAGTTCATCTTACAATACCAGTACAGTAGATAATACAGTACTTAATATAGTACCAAGAGTACAATTCTTTTGGGAAAGTGGCTAGAGACTGACTCTGTAGTCGCTAGTCATTCATCAAATTAGTCGCAACATCTCGACTTGGAGCATACTCCATCAGGCGAGCACAGAGGTTAGTGTCCCGATTATGCAGTTTACGGCTGTTGCTCCGTGCATTGGTCGAGAGCAGGTTAAATGTGGTCTTAGTTTTGGTTATAAGGAAAGGTGGCTACAGAAGAGCGTGTCCAATTTTGGGCAATTTATAATAGGAGTTATAACTTTTTAATATTCATATACTCGTTATTTATTGTATCAACTTGATAATCGGACTTGATATGAATTAGGGACTTATAATTAAAAGTGACATTACGTTTGAAAGTCGAGTGAACGAAAATTAAAAGTCCACACTTCCATTCGAGATCAGTTTAATTCAGGATACAGATTCAACTGATTCAAAATTGAGTTTCTTATTTTATTTCCGATTGGAAAAGAAGATGAGCTAATTGATGATAAATAAGGTCTCTTCGGATAAATTGGAAATCAAAATAGAAATTTGCATCCGTCAGAGATGCTGAAAGATTGATAAGCGATGAGAAGAAGAAGTTAATGACTGTCGGAAACTATACCGACATATACATCCGTGATGCAAATTTTTTCTACAGTCCTTGCAATGACAGGACTTGAGCATAGGTTGAGGTGTTGAAGTAGAAGACGATGGAAGAAAATAAACAAATGACATAATCAAAGGGAAGCGAGAGGGGAAAGCATGCTGCAACTTTCCCCAAACTTCGACTTAATAGAAAAGTGAGACGTCTCAAGCCGGCAAACTTGTATCAACGATTGCTCAAAAACTCTGACCAGATGACGGCCCTAAGGAGGAAAAAACCAAAATATATGTGAGCTTCTTAGCCTTCCTTTGCCGAGGCTCTGCGAAACACACTCTGAATTTGATGCTTGTAACGAGTTCAAGTTTAGCGTGAAGAATTTCATTGAACGAAACGCAACAGCAATTTTTATAACTGATCAAGGAGTTAGACTATCGGCTGCAAGACTTCAGAAGTAATTTATTCACAGACAAACCTATAACTTATTCTCGAAACGGATGACTTGGATATAAAAAGTGATAAAATGCAATGCTTGTAGTACTCTTATTCATATTCATATTTGCATTAGAATCGACTTCACATGATCAGTGCTGCCCCATTGGATGAGTAGAGCGTAGTCTAACGCTACCTATAGTCAAGGTTCCAACAGTAGAAAAAAAGTCGTTTTTCAAGTTCTCCATTCATTTTTGAAGCTGCGCATGAATCACAAATTTGCAGCACATGTTTTCTGAGAGCATGGTAACGTCGTACTTAATTGTCGTGCCTGTACATAGAACTACGGAGATTGCACTGGCCGTAGAGTTCGGCATTAATGTGTACACTTTACTGTTTACTGTTCAGTGAAAACGGTGAATATCTCAAAGAAAAATATTCTTTTTAGGAAAAATGGAAGAGGTACCAGAAGAATTGTGTGTAGTAAATACAATTAAATCCTACACAGAATATACTACGAACATATGCACCAAAATTTCAGCTCAACTCCCAAAGCGTTGAAAAATCAACTCGAAGGACTCTATAGAGGAAGACTCAATGATTTCGTTTAATTTCCCTTTGCTACTATGTTCTGACGTTTAGCCTTCGTGCTACAGCAATGAGGCTGGTGTCTATCACAGCCCCGCCCCGCAGGTGATGAGCCACCAACTTACCATGAGGCAAAATGCATAGGTAAACTTCGGGGCGTGCAAAATCAGAAAACTTTTCAGGTAGTTCGGTGTCTGCCCAGTGATGTGACGAGGAATAGAATTTGTCCCCAGGTCTCTGCTCTGACGCCACCCTCTCCATCCAGGTAAAGCCTCGTCATAAAGCTAAGGTCTAAGGAGAGGTCCGAAAAAATGAGTTCACTCTTCTATAGCTCAATAATTTTGAAATAAAAAACCCGTGCATGATAGCTAATTGGCAGCAAATGCCACCTGCCTACTGCTAATTTAATAGTTACACTACTCTTCCGCGTGAGATTAGTAACGCAAGTCCTTTTGCTTCGAAATAATTGAATTATAAACAGTGGGATCATTCTTTCGCACTCTTCTATATGAAGAACAGTCAGAATTGAATTTGAAACTCTGTTACAAAATGCGAAACTGACATGATGTCATAACGCTCACTGAACACAAACAAAAACTACATTATATACAGTCTAGATAAACTTGTTCTAAACAGACAAGACGTCTGCTTGGTTTCTTAGTGTTTCAAAATCATAACTCTCGGCTATTAATTAAGATCAGTGTGCAACATTACTACAGTTATATTCTAACCTCTTCCGTTTTGCCCGCTGAAGCTACACTTGCCTTCTAGCATTTGTTCCCACGGCTGGCAATGTTACAATAAAAGAATGAAGAAGAAAAGAAAAATCGCTCATTCCGAAATTAGTCACATACAAACCATGTTACGAGTCGATTTTTTAATTAGTAATACTACAACTTTCAAAATATATGTGGACGTTGCGTTGAGACTTTTATAGTTGTGATTCTTAATTAAACGCCCTATCGCTCAGCGCGAAGTGATTAGCACCTTAAAGCTAAACGATACCTAAAAATATCGTGTGATTCTTTGTACATCCCTGACTCAACCATAAAATTACAGTTGAAAAATGTGAAAAAGGAGTTGAACTTCTTAAGAATTACGAACAATTAAACATCGATAACTTGAATTTGATTTATGGTACCTCAAGTCTTGTATGAAAAAAAAATTTCGATTCAAAATTGTAATAGTAATGACCAGCGCCAGACTTGAAATTTTGCATAACTAAGAATCAAATTCCTCAACTAATGTTATAGAAAATTTCCCAACCCAGAAGTATACGAATTCATACATAAATCCGTGTTCTTACACGAGAACCTTCAGAGGCGTCTTGAACTGAACGTCGGAGCTACGGCATGTGAAGAAGCAAGGCCGCATAAGAACTAGACTCGAACGGGTTTGTAGGGCAAAACATAGTACGACTTTCACTTTCTAATTTAGAATTAGGTTTCCCGTGTGTGGAAGGAAACATTTCTCCGATAGGCGTGTTTGTAAAATAATCCCATAATTTGAAATCGAAAGTAAAAGATGCGCGCAATCTCTACTCAAAAATTGGAATTTACAACACCGACTAAGAACTGCTTGCGAGAGAATAATGGCGAGTCAAGTTCATAAGTACGAATGTTGCGCTATCGAAGAAGGGGATCTTGTTTGTCGACAGTGTTCACTTTTTGTTCACTTTTGGTTGGCTGATACACGGCGCCATTCACGTTCTGTTCACTTTACGGTTGACTGATGCACGTTCTGTTCACTTAATGGTTGGCTGATGCACGGCGCCATTCACGTTCTGTTCACTTTACGGTTGACTGATGCACGTTCCGTTCACTTTATGGTTGGATGATGCACGGCGCCATTCACGTTCTGTTCACTTTATGTTTGGCTGGTGCAGTTAAATTCCCTATGGTAGAGCGTAAATTTTTAGTATCAAATGTCTGCAGGACTATTCCGTCTTGTGTACCCCATACGGACATTCTGTGTTGGCCTGCCGTGGCTCCGTGGGATTAAATTCGGTTCAATGAAACTCACAAAAACGAGTCATCGCACGAATTTTAGGTCAGTGGGAAATCCTGATTTGATGTGAACTTGACGATAAAACTATTGCAGGTACATAATGGCTACCCGATTCATCAACAGAGACTTATGTCATTTACGAAGTTACTTGATATATTTCAAAGATACGTGAAGATCATCCTCAGACATATCTAGAAAATGGATTCCAAGTTTCGCATTCCAACATGTTTCGGTATACTTTTGCGCAGTATATTTTCATTTCAGAGCGGCTGCATTTGATCGAATAGAAGTCAAGAATAAAAGTAAGTAAGTAACCTTCGAGACATGTTTCAGCATTTGATGGAAGAGTATCGTGGCTCGAAAGCGAAATGACTTTCTTCGCGTAAGAAACGCAGCGATTCCGTGCAGACGAGAATGAAGCTCCATGTGTCGGTGCTAAGTCCCAGACCTCGTTGGTCACAGCGCGGCAATTTCACCAGAACTAATCTGTTTAGCTAAGCTTAATAAAGAAGACTAAAGGAGTCCCCTTCATGGTCCGTAGACTCGATCATTGTTGCACAGGCGATTCTTTTGAAACGAGTAATGGCCAAGCCAAAGCAGCTTCAGCTCGCCGTTTCAGCTCGCAGTTACCGTAAATTTCCGGCAGTTCAGCTTCTACCGAGCTTGACTTCTCACAGTTGGGTAATGTGAATTTTAAACTTCGCGTCTGGAGAAAATGTTGACCGAGGATTTAATACAGGAAATTTCCATGCTACATTGAGCAAAGCTTTGTATGCCACTTGCATCACGCAACAGTCTGTTAGTCTTTTTTCAAAAAACTTTCACTCCGAAGTTCAAAAATATTTATTAAGTTGAGCACCTACAGACACAAAGCCAAACAAGGCGGTGTGTTTTCAACAGAGCATCACTATTGAGAAAAAATTAATGGCATCGTTTTCTTACCAATAATTGCAAAATGTGGCTTCTTAAAAACTGTATCTAAGAGCCAGCAACTGGGAAAATTGTTCCTAAGCGTCTAATTATTATGGAATTAAAGCAAGCCAATTATATCTCTGTGCCGTCTGTTGGTGTATGAAAAAAATACTTTCAAATAAAAACATGCGTTAATCTCGGTATAGGACCATTATCGTCTATGTATTTACCGGTAGCTTTCACACCTCTATAAAAACCAGTTATATTTGTTACGACCTTTTCTCGGTAAAAATACATTAAGAGTAACTGAAATGGTGCATTAAAGAGGCTTCAATCGTATAAAATCGTAATTTTATACTATAAAATAGGCGTTTCATTACTAAAAGAAAGCAATGCATGGTATGGGAAGAAATTAAATGTTTTTAACCAGTCAAATAGAGATCAAGCTGCCCTCACTAATGTGACTGTCAGTTGTAGACGACGGTGACAGCTGGGTGGGAAGTGCATCAAAATCCTGTCGTAAATTAACGAAGGCGGTCAGAACTTCTACGAATCGTTCCTAAATACTGAAGGACTATAAATTTTGAAAGACGTTGAGATTAGACAACAGCAGCTCTAAAAGCAGTTTGATTCTACCGATTAAAATGTCACAGTATATTTACTTACAAATTATATTCATTTTGTAGCAAATTCCATTTCTATAGTTTAAAAATAGCTGAGAGAGAAAAAAACTACTCCGCACGTAAAGTTCAAATTATATTTTTTTTGACAATATTTCCCATAACAGGACACCAACATTCGTGACCAAAACCAAAAACTGAATTAAGTTGAGCAAAGTGCTGATCAAAATCGTCATGCTTCGGAAATTTGCTGTTGAACGGTAAGCGAGTGAATGAAGCGAATGTAGATGGTCAACATTTGCTAGATATGTACGTATCAAATTTTTTCCCACACTACCTAGGGCTTTTTGAACTCCCAACTTCTGTGAGTATATTGGGCGCTTGGTTTCTTCCAGAATTTTTCCTAGAAATATTTTTATTTACCACAAGTAATTTATATCAGAAACAGGTTTACAATCAAACGAGGAATGACGAAAAACCGGAATCAGGATATATACCACATGTGGGCC
>VOMN01057922.1:0-27135 GCA_014899125.1 Orchestia grillus | reverse complement strand
CCTATGACCTATCCTATGCCCCCTGAGGGGCGCACACGACAAACGTTGAGCATTTTCATCACGTGTTTCCATGCTAAGGATATGAGGAGCAGTCAAAAAGTTCTTTGAGAAATGGTCTAAAAAGTTGATTCTTCAAGATATAATTTTTTTACATAAGATCCGTTATTATTCAAACTCATTTATAACCCACGCTTCCACCGGTGAATTCCGTCTTTTTAGAACTGCAGGGGTGTAACCAATGAGCACCCTGGAATTTAGGGAGTTGTCTGAGAACACCTTGTCTACCCCTCGTATCGCGAAGCAGTGACACCTTGGCTACCCCTCGTATCGCGCAGCAGTGACACCTTGGCTACCCCTCGTATCGCGCAGCACTGGCCGTACAAGTCACCGCCTAGATGTTAAATGTTAACGCGTATGTGAAGTGAGCACATGCACGTCTCGTTATCACGTCTGACACTAAAAAAAACGTGAAAAAATGGCGAAAGTCATCTTGAATTTTTACTCCAGCGTCATGTCATTTTAAATCATGTGAAAATTTCGTACTTAGAATATTCAGAGTATGATATTTTCGCGCATTGCACTTGTTGTTTTGTGGAGATTTAATGGCAACGCGAACTCACTTCAGTACATAAATATTACTTTCCGTGGAAACTAAACTTTATGTGATAAATATTACTCATTTCCTGGTGATAACGATGGATCTACCTCTACTGAGGTAGACCCATCATCCTTTTCGTATGAAATGCAAAATGGACTCTCATATCAACATGAACATTCATTTAGGAAGTTTTGACTTTCAGTAAAATATCGTTTTGTCTGTGAATTCTGATTTATTTGCCTGTGAAAATGAGGTAGTAGCACTGTATCCGCGTTAAGTTCACTTAAAAGATAATTTTTTAAAAGATGGACTTTAATTTTACTTTGACTTCGGATGTACTACTTCACTACAGTAATGATTGATATCGGGAAGTATGAAAGTTAATGAAAATATTTATTTAGACAATATGACATTCCTAATATTGTACATCCACATCACTACATCCCATACAAGCCGAAGTCATCCATCACTCCACAGGATGACTAAGCCTTGAGAAGACCGAGACAGTCCATCACTCCACAGGATGACTAAGCTCTCAAACCGAGACTGTCCATCAGTCCCCAGGATGACTAAGCCCTCAGACAAGACTGTCCATCACTTCACAGGAAGAACCACGTTCAGATCCGACCGGTACTCGGTACAGCGCCACGTCACCTCAGGCACGGTGGATGACCGCTCCCTGTGCAAACAGTGCACCTGAATCGTGCGCAGGTCGGCTACGACCGTCTCAGGCGCTGACGTCCGCTGGCTGTCGTCAAAAAACCCAGGGTCAAGTAAATGAGATGAAAACTGAGAATTTTTTGAGCAGAAGGGTCTAAGTTAGAAACCGGAATCACATTGCCGCAAAATTAATAGTCACTGTTCAAGTCCTCACGCGTTCCCTACCTATTGGGGTGTACCAACCACAGTTGCGCAATGGTTTGCATCAGCGTCAACACTCAATTACGGTCACGAAAATTCCGCATATTTGAATTAGCTAAATAAAATTAACCTGGGTAAAGAAAGAGAGCAAAAGCGATGAAAGCGATAATTCAAATTCGGCTCCCTTTATGGAACAGCTTACGTTAAGCATTCATCTGCAGGGAACGTGGTGAGCCGAGCGCTGTAAATTACTTTTGCGTATCGGTGTCTGTAAAACTTCTCGTTCGCGCTTTTCTGAGAACATTCGTATGAAATGGCCCGAGAAATAATTATTACTGATGAGGATGGAAAAGGGATAATGAATGACATAAAAACATTTAATTTTGAAGGCAACATACAAACCAATCAAACGTGAACGACACGGTAGGATATTCGCTATATACACAATGCTAACAGACTCCACTTGTAAGAGAAGAAGTTGCACATAAATTGCACAAGGATTTCAAAGAACTAATCCGACGATTTTCAAAGCGACAAAACATTTCGAAAACCAGCTATTTCGTATTAACATTACTTCTTTATAAAAAAGTACTTCACTCATTGCATATAGTTGCTTTTCGCTTCTTTTCATAGTCTTCTCATTGTCTGGTGATTTAGCAAATCGACAATAAACGAAAATTTCCCCTTCTGCAGCACAGGACGTGGCGGCACAGCACAGGACGTGGTCTGACGCGACCACGGCTCATCGTGAGATGAAAATGGCGCAAGCCTGGACGCCTAAAATTATAGTTGATTAAAGAATTTCCGTGCCAAAGTAAGATTTAGTAAGAGCAGGGCTTCCAATTTCTCTTATTAATACTGGATTTCTCTGCCATTCGTTCAAAAGGGTAAGGTTTCCATAAGGCAATTTCCCCATTATTCGCTGCACAGCACCGAGGTTGACTTCGACTTTATCAACTCTTTAGAACAAATTTAACAGTCCCACACCGCTGGTTAATATTTTAGCGAGGCCCATACTCCTAATTTATAAATATTTTAGTCGATGCCGCCCTGATGGTTGATATTTTAGGATTTGTTATACATTTCACATTATCTTATAAATTCATTGGCTGAATCGCTCTGAATGCTAAAGAAAACAGATGCTCGCCGTATCTAATGCCCCTCACTGTACACTGACGACACAGCCCTACTGACACTTCATCGTTAACAAACTACACCGCATCAACATAACAGTTAGGGTTTTCACTAAAAAATTAACACGCAAGGTCTTTTTCCTGCTTCTTAGAAATCTTGATTGGGCGAGACAACTCGATAGAGCACATGCAGTGAAGTCAAACCTTTCTGTAAGAGTGGCAACCTGAGGACACAAGTTATATCGAATGATACGCACATATTCATCACATGGGAGAACAATGTAAAGAACATACTGCTCTCTAGCAATAGTAAAATATCCAATAATGACAGACAATTGATAATATTTGCATTTGATCAAAAAACTTGCCACATTAAAGAGTAGTTTAAAAACAGTGTGGTGGGGACAGAAAACTTTCAACATTAAGGTAAATGTAAAAATACAAGGTTCAAAATGATTACAATATAGGAAAGATGATAGCAATAAAGTTTATTGTAAATTATTGCCTAAAGCCGTTTATTAAAGTATTGGTTCGTTTTCCGAGAGTGGTAAACTGAATATGCATATCAATGCCAAATATATATCATGATATTCATTTGATACTCATAAACGACTTTGTAGATTTCTTGTAGGTCAGGCGTTGCTAGATTGACATGATTAGTACTCACAACTCAACGCACGTACACTAAAGGTAACAACAAATTCGGTTATATTTACAGAAATCACAGCAGAGTTCAGTCGCATCTGACGTTTCTAAATTTCATACTATACCGCGTGTTAAAATTATAAATTTAATACTTCAAAGCTTGTGTTAAATGGATTTAGAAATTTTGAATTCAGTTGACTTTTAAGATCAGACTCTGGTTAACCAAGTTCGATAGCTGTAGGTCACATTTTGCTATATTTCTAGGACCACGGCCCAACTGCTCAAAGATGCTAGAATAGGGGCAGTCACGGCACTTTCATCTTCACTGACTTCATATTCTATGTGGATGCGTCCGTCAACTTGGGAACACCTCAATACCACCGATCATATACATTTGAGAATGCAAGTGCCGGCGTCCAGCTTTACAGAGGGAAGTCCTCGAAGAGTTTGAAATACAGGGAATAAAAATTTTATCATTCCTATTCTATAATAAAGGAAGAATCGTCCCCCTGAAATGACCAGTTCTGTGAGAATCAGTCTACAGGTTTCTTCAAAGAGAAACAGTGTCATTTCATGTTTTTAATCCCCAAAATCTTGTGTATAAAACTGAATACGAGCGCTTTTATTATTTGAAAATACAACTTATCTTTGAAAACACGGTCAAAAATACGCGTAATATTCGGTCTTTCATCGAACGGTGGGAAACGTTAATTAACTAATCGAAGGTTGATCTTACACTCGGAGCATTTATTAAGTCCCAATAACAATGTGATATCTATAAAGTTTGCAAGGAACAATAAGTGAAATTACAATAAATTATTTTAACTAAAAAATTCATGGTCAAACGTGTTTCAGTAATTAGGCACAAGTGCCTTCATAAAAATTTGCACAATTTCATAACTCTTGAAACAATAATACTACCTGCTCATGATATCTTCTATCATGAAACCTTTTTTCTTCGGTCTCCCAGGAGCATTCGGCTTAACTTGCTGGTAGACAGGGTAGGAGTACCGATCTTGAAAGTTTATGGAGTCAGGATTATCTCCGTTGTGCTGGTATGGATGGTGAACAGACTGTGCCTCACTTTGAGGACGATATTCCACTCCAAGTCCTACAACTGAACTCGAAGATGACGAAGATTGAACTTCTGGTTTCATAGGAGCACCTATCATAGTAGCGCCGGGAACGACGTAAACTTCATGTCTTCGTAAAGAAAGGCTTTCTAGAGCAGCGTGAGTAGGGCTGCTCACAGAATACGAGAGAAGAGAAAGACGGTCGCTTGGCATAGCGGGCGCTGAGGATGACAGGGCAATGCTGGAACTAAATCCAGAGCAAGAGGCTACAGGATCCATTACCAGTTGGTGAACACTGCGTTTGGAGTCGGTATTAGCAGGCTGAGAACTATAATGAGAAATTGACGTATTATCAATTCCAGAGCAAGGCGAGTGTCTATGATGAGGAGAACTTACTTCGAACGGCAAAGAAAATGGTGGAATTGGTTGATTTTCTGAAATAGAAGACCCTTCTATACCTGAGTTAACGATGGCTGCCGGAGACTGCTGAGGGGTGTTTGCCCTCGAAGTGACTGGTGAGTGCTCTGATAACGGAAGGCCTAGCGAAGAAATTTTTGTAAAACGAGACAAAGGATTCGAATTAGGACTATCTAACGAAGAATCAGGTTCCACTTTATCGTGTTGTATCCTCTCATGACTCCTGGGGAAGGAATTAATACTTGAGGCTATCAACCTGTTACCCGAGTCATCAGGGATTTTTGAGTCATTCGGGTAGAGTTCTGACGATCGAGAAGACTCAGGATAGTTCGCGTAACATGCACTTTCAGTGAAAGAACCTAAACTGCCGTCCACACTCATATCACTACTGTGGTCGACCTCGTGTATAGGCTGATCCCGCTCCATCAGTTGGTCGTGCGTTCGTTTCTGGGACGGCCGACTGGGGTACGTGGAAGGGCTTTCATTTGCCGAACATCGATAGTTTGAACTGAGTAAACATTCTGAGTTTCTGTCTGCCGCAGCCAACTGACATTGCTTGTACGTTGCTGCTGAATGAGCTGCATCATGGCCTCGGGAGACCTTCAGCTCGCTGTATTGACGAGTGTAGTGACTAGCATGGTTTGAAGATAAATGTGACGAGTAATTTAAAGTCGTTATTGAATCACTCAAAGAAGTATGAACAAGCTCAACATCTACTTTTTGTTGGAGGTTCCTGTTATGATCTGGGTTCATACTGGAGGCGTTGCTGGTATTGCTGTGTTCGGTTTCTTCAGTTTCATTTTCTTCTATTTCGCCATCTGTTTCTTCACCAATTAGTGAAATACGGCTAGACTCGTACAAAACGTATGTGTCATCAGGTCGACCAGGATCTATCTCTTCATCTTCATCGTCATCATCTTCCTCTGGAAAGTAATCTTCAATGGCATTACCACTACCCTGTTTCTTGTGGGGAAACATATTGTCTTTCGGACCAGGAGCGTTGCCTTTCGGTAAAGAGGGCACTGACTTGTTCTCGTCGCTTTTTTCGGAGGGCAAGTGGCCCCCTATTGAGTGAGTGAGCGTGTGCCGTCGCAAGTCACAGTTTCTCCTGAAGACAGCACTGCACGTGACGCACTTGTACGGCTTGTGGTCGGTGTGGGTCAGAAGATGGGTCTTCAAGTTGCTGCGCTGATTGAAACTGCGTCCGCACGTCGGGCACTTATGAGGTGACTCCTCCATGTGCAGGATCTTGTGGACAGCGAGCGTGCGACTCTGGCAGAACCCTTTGCCACACTGGCCACATTTGAAGGGCTTTTCTTTGCTATGGATGTATCTGGTGTAAGCAAACAAATAGAGTACATTTTAGTTCATCAAATATTCAAGATCAGTTTTATATTAAATACGTCTGCAAATTTCTGCCGGTTAAGCATTGAACTGATGTATTCTACATTTTGTCATTCCTGCTGCTAGAAAATTTTGTATCTAAATACGTCTTGAAAATTATTTTTCGAGGTGATATGATTTATATTATTGGTAGGTAATGTAATGCTGCAGTAGTAATTCCGAAAGCCTACAGAATCTTCCCGCGAAAGTTAAGTTCAATTCATAATAAGTCTACTTTCCCATAGCAAAAGTGAATGCCTTCAAACATAACTGAATATCGGACCATTAAGTTTCAGACGCCATATGGCAGTTAATTTCTTCACTTTTTCGCTTGAACGGCTTCCGAAAATGTTCAGAAGTTTAGATGGTAATACAGGGATTCAAATTTATCCCGGCATAGCCTTAGCTGTGGAAATGCCAAATATCATAGAGGTCACGTGTAAAACAATGAATAGTTTTACACTTACAATTATGTGTCGAGAAAGTGGTATGAGATCTATTCAGAAAAGAAAAACACTTAAAATTAGAAAAGAATGAGTTCATCCTACACAAAAAATAATTATGATCTTGCAAAAACCATAGGTATAGGAATGAAACAATATGCTAATCAAGAGAAATACCGTTATCATGGAAAAATACCTAAAGTTCAGGCTCAACCGGCACCGAACCAATATGGTATTTAAACATTATCTTTTTACAGCATGGTCGAGCATTAATTCCTAAAAAGATCACGTTTGATTACGATGTTGCGTACACCAAAGATAAAAGAACTCTTTCGATACTGTCTTTGGCAGAACAACAATGAGAAGCACTCACGTTATACTGTCAATACTGAGCTAGTCGTAATACGCCAAAATGACCAGTCGTAATACGCCAAAGTGACCAGTCGTAATACTCCCCAAAGTGACCGCAACAAAGACACTAAAGATCCGAGACTCGAGAAGCAAGTTGAAGCAGCAGCAGAAGCGCGTATCACTAGAGGGACTGGAAGCGGCGGGATCCAATAATGTCGAGTCATCTGGTGACAAAAGCTACCCGTCTCTGCCATGCCTGAGCACCAGCAGCAGCCGCAGCTAAGAACCTCAACCAACGATTACATCCATCGTATGAACAAGAGCTCCAGCGCTCAGTCTTATGCATTGAAGATAGTTTGTGAACGTTAGGCTCAGTCAATAGTACGCAGATGTTAGAATATATTTAGGAAGACGAGTTTCAAAAACATTCACGGTCAGAGTGCTGATGAAACAAATGAAGAGGAACAAATTGCCAGCCCGTACTGTGGCACTTCGTGACACAAAATGCCCGCCCAGGCGCACTTTCAGCTACTGACACAACCACCGCTAGTTCGCAAGTCGACGACCAATACACGCCCAACTCGTCTGGTTTTCAGAAAATTTTCAGGATTCATACATTTTCGGTGATTTTTGATTTAAGCAAACGATGCAATTAAGGGAAACATCAGTTCATACCATAACCACATCTGCCCCTAGTTGCTTCAACTATCAAGTAATATCGTTGTTGTCTTATGAGACACGGCCAGGGTCGAACTGAAAGTAAAGGTGCATTTTCTGTCATTTTTGAAGTTTCTAGTAAAAGTTACTGATGCTGAGTTTCACATTTAACGAAATCTTAACATCATGTTGAAAAATGCACCCTAAATATTAATTATGACAATGAATTTTGATGTGGGCTGGTCAAAGGAGTAGAAAGTATGAGGGGTGTTCTCCCCATTCGCTAAAGGCCACGTATCTAGCCACAGAATCTGTAACGATAGGAACTTTTCCCATGCTGAACGTCTAACCACGTGCATTCAGTCCTCGCTCACACAATTCTGTAGATGATGGAAGAATTTTCCTTGAGCGAGCGCATTATGAGAATGGCGAGAGCTAAGTAGTGACCTGGAGCCTCACTGCACGCAAAAAGCTAAGCCAGTTCACACCAGAAAGTTGCCAGCCTCACTTGTGATCTCGGAGATGATCCTGGCGTCGGAAGGCCTTGCCACACACGTCACACGGGAATGGCCGCTCGTCGGTGTGGGTGCGCTCGTGGATGAGGAGGTTGTAGCTCTTGGTGAAATGGCGGGAGCAAAACCTGCAAATGAACTGCTTCTTGGAGCGAGGTGCGCGCCCTGCCACTCCCCTCGCGAGCCGCTGCTCGAACATGTTTGACAAGAGGGGGTTGGCCATGCCACTCGAGCCGGGGTCCACCAATGGGGGAGCTGGGGCCCCAGGAAGTACAGATAAAGAGGTGAGGCTGCGGTGTCGGTCCCCATCCCGGTCAGGGCTTCCGCTGGACTGGCCGTGGTGGTCCCGGCGGGACAAAACAGGTCGGAAAGCAGAGGGCGGCGAGTCATTCTGCCCCAAAGAAAGTAAAATTTTAGTACGATCGTTTTAGACAGTTCCTCGAGACTTGTCTCTTGTGGCCTCTATCTTCTGCAAAAAAAGAGCGGGAAAACAAAACACAGCACAAACCATTTCCCCCAGAAATATTGCATCCTTTCCCAAGAGAGTATAGCTGAAAATATTCATGATGATCCCTGAAGCTCAGCTGTAGAGGGACATGTAAGAGGACATCCAAGAAAATTCGCAGCACGCACGGAGCTCAGCGTCTCGACGGAGTAGGTGGACGTGAAGGTGTCGGTGGTTCCGACATCGTTAGTCAATTTCATAATAACTGGTGTGATAGATATAACGGCCACCCCATAACGAAGTAAATGATCAGCGCTTCCTTAAAAAGTTACGGCCGTTGGCGTTATTCTAAAAGTCTCTGAATTACTTCGCTGAAACAACGTAAGTTTCTGCTCTAAAACAACGTGAATTACTGCAATTAAACAACGTGAATTATTATCAGGAAACCACGTAAATTACTGCCCTGGAATAACGTAAAAAACTGACCTGAATCGTTCAAATTACTGCTCTGAAACAACATGAATTACTGTCCTGACATAACATGGATAACAACGTAAATTCCTATCCTAGCAATAACAATGAAGATCTTGTGCTTGACGAGCAGTAAAAAGACACGTAAGCTAATTTTGATGATATTGTCCACATGAAGTTTAACATGAATTAATGATGAACTACACTCATTACTGCAGTTATTCTTTAAATAATGATGTGAAACATTCTTTTGTAGTTCAAAGTTGAATATCCTCAGCTGTATCAAACCGTTTATTAATTGTATTAATTAAAAGGCAATTTATGTGTAGTACAATTACGAGATACGAGAGCTCAATTTCACTTGATTTTCAAATGCAAATGAATATTTTACAACATTGATCTCTAAGAAACAAGATTTTAGAATGATAAGAAGCTTAGCTTTTGATAGTACTTCAAAAAGCTATCGAGCACAGGTCCAACTGCAGCAGAGCCCCGCAGTGCATATTTTGTTAACACAGATGACCGTGAAAAAATAAATCCAAAAATCTAGCGATTAAAAAAAACAAACCCTTCGGCATATTTTCAACTTAGTTTCAAAACTTGAAGCACCTTTGTTTCGAAAGACGCATTCATTTTAATATCCACAGTGAACAAGACATGTGTAAATTCGGCAGACTAGTTCATCAATTCTTTACCTGCTGCTGCAGGCCATTGGAGAGCGTACCCCCACCCCTTGCCGAAGGGGAGAACGATGGGGGCCGGCAGGAGGGGTACACGAACTGAGGGTATCCTGAGGAGGAACCCTCACGGATCCCCACCGCTGGGGACGGCAAATCCTCAAGCGACATCCGTCCCGGTCTCACGGACACCTAACGAATGAAACACTATAAATTAACTATCGTACAAGCGTTAATTTTTCCAGAAAGTTCATCATTTTCCAAAATTGTTCCAAGTAGATGATCTATAAAACATTAATTCTGAATTCATGCAAATTATGAAATCAGCAGCCAACAGGACACTACGTGCATGCTGGGCCTTCGGGACCAGATTTCCCCTGGCAGCACTTACGGTGGTGGTCACCAGCGGACTTGCGCTCTCTTAGGCCTCTTGCAAAAGCAATGTATTTACAAGAGCTTTGGAGTTATTTCAATAACAGTGCTTACTTATTTTGATGGACAACACGAAATAAATAACCAAGTTCACGACCTGGACCAGCATGCTGAGTTAGATGCGTGGTGTTTTACAGAGTAACTTCACTGCTACCTAAATTTAAGTTGCAGTATTTTCAACTTAGACTAACAGCTTACTGTTAGAATTGAGTGAGCTTTAAGAGAACCGTTGTCAATCACGCTGAAGAATTACTTATGCTGCTAAAGGCACGTCGGTGATCTGCGGTGGCGGTTACCTCCTGGCGTTAGATGAGCGAATTCGTCTCCGCCAATCTTGATACGATGCACAGTGTGACACACGGTAATAGTCCATGTAATTTTTATTTTCAAAAACACGCTTTTTTTCGGTCACAATTATTTCAGACCTAGCGAATAAATTTATAGAGCATACGACAACACTTTTTACAGTGATTTTGATTTCATAGCAAAAGTGGCACTTGATTAAGCTTATATTGCATTTTAGGTAACCACGTTATAAGTCTGAGCTTAATAAATATTATTACAAAATCCTCAAGCAAACTGCCTTAAAAACATTTCCAGCTACAATTACTGCTGTGTTAGGATGCCGTGTTAAGACAGTCCAAAGGTTTTTTAAGGATTTTTCTGATAGGAAGCATCGCCATGATGAAAGCAAAATGAAGGCTTTGACAACTCGAACTATGTGATAAATAAAATGGTTATTTATGAAACATTTTGGATGTACGCGTACAAGCACGTTTGCAAACGCTGGTGTTGAAAATGGGTCGAAATCTACTCGTAACCGCGTTCTTGGTTCTCTGCCAATGGTTAGATCTCCTGAAAAAACTCCACAGCCTTCAAAGCCCATTATTTTGAGACTTCAATGGGGAACATCGTATATGAGCCAAGATATGAAACATGTCCTGTTACCAGATGAGACGAGAGCTACTCTTAATGGACCTGATGGATGGTCCAAAGGCTGGGTTGGAACTGGTATCAAGACATATCACCGTTTTCGACGCCATCAAGGTAGAGGTGGTGTGATGTTGTAAGCTAGAATAATAGACAACCGTTTTATCGGCGCTGTAATGGTTACCTATGATGTTCAAGTTAATTCTACTTCATTTTGTATACTTTTGAACGAAGGTCTTATACTTTGACTTAAAGACCAACCTTTGTACCTTCGAAAAAATATAATCTGAATGCAATACAACGCATCTCCATAAGCTACCAAAGCAACTAAGCAATATCTGTTCTCATTGGGATTCAAGGACAACAATTTGGTGGTGTAACCGCCATATTCACCAGATTTGAACCCAATCGACAATTTCTGGACCATCATAAAGCGACAGACTTATAATAACCATAGTAACGGAACTCTATAAAAGTTGCAACGACATCTGTGCCAGCTGATACAATAAAGAAACCGACTGATTCAATAACAATCGTATTTATGAGGTCATCAAATGGAAAGAATATTATATTAATTAATATCCTTCATGTTTAGTAATATTTATTCCATTGCAATTTCAATTCCTGTAAATTTGCACGTATAAAAATGTTTTAGTTAAAATGAGATATTTTTATTCTTTTTTAATTCTAAAGACACACGTTAAGTCTTGTTGAACTAATATCGTGGGTCAGTTAATACAGCAAATTTTAAGAAAAAACGTCATGCCTTTCATAATTTATTGTAAACATTGCAACTAGCCATCTAAAAAGTCCTATAGATGAATATTCGTAAAAATAACTCATACTGTTCAATGCGATAATATTTCAAGTATTATTAGAGTGGACTATTGCCGTGGGTCCCACTGTACATCATTTTCGCCCCCACACCCCGTTCTGAAAGGGCCCCGATCGCCATTGAACAACATATGTTTCACTTCATTGACCAAGAAAAGCAGCCGTTGAAGAAGTGTACGGCTGCCTGTACGATTGAACTAAAAAAAACATGTGAGTTATGAGTTACCATAAAGCGCATCTGTCAGCGGAGGCAACAGATCGTACCTGTATGTGTGAATTTAACAACGAACTAAGTACACAGACCTGATTCACGCACATGCCTTGCAGTTTGTACACATGCATGGCAGCCTATGTATACATGTACGCCATTCATGAATGCGCACACATTTCAGAGCAAACACATGAACCGCAGTTTTGTTCTTATTCAATAGATTGATTAATATAAATACTTAAATCTTAAATATACATTACACTTACGATACATTTACACATTTACACTTAAATTTATAACATATATGCATGCTCATCTAACATACATACACATTAATGCACGTAATACAAATACATGATTATGCACATAGAGTGCAAACTCACGAAATTTGTTGTCACTCGAACATCAGGGAAAACCCTAGGCAGACATTAGACGAAGTTTGTCACCTCATGTAGATAACGGAGATACTATTTTGATACTAGCAGAGTATCAAAATCAAATCAATACCCCTGAAAAAGCGTCAATTGAACCTTAGAGTGCGCTGATCAAAAAAGTGAGGGAATGGCCGATTATTCATGATCTATTGCACACTGATTTTTCTCTGAGATGACCCCGTATACAAAGGTTCAAAATAGGTGATTACTTACATAAACTTTGTATAAGAGAGGTGTTCGATCAAGGAGTACTATTCCAGTATGATCGAAAACGATACAATGGGGATGTGGTTACATGAACCACATTCAGCAGATATCAAACTGAGTCTGATCTCTGGCTACCGCACATGCAGTTTTGAGAAATTCACTCGCTATCTCTGCCGGCCAATGACCACGCGTACCGAGGCCTCCATGCCCTCCAAAAAACTTCAGGCACGTGCTAATAAAAACGACTATGCTAGAGTCTCGACATACGAACTACCCTCCACTTACAAAAAACTCGCCGTACGGAAAAAAATTGATCAGAAAATTTATTTCCACTTACGAATTCATTTCGGCTTACGATACGATAAAGAAGTGGCTTAAATGATAAGTGGAAAGAAAAAAAGAAAAAAAGAAAGTTTCCCAGCAGTGTTTTCAAGTCGATGTCCCACTTGTAGGTCAAACCAGTCAAGACTAAATCCAAAGCTGCGCAATCGCTTGGCATCTGTTCCCAACCCCAGTGACAGAGACGAGATGAACGTTTCGCTAGCTACAGTTACGCTAAGAATCATTCCTACCCATGAAATATTCAATAGGCTACTTTTCCAAGCAGTAGTTTTACAAAAAAATCCCAAGGTGTTATGGAATAAAACGCAAAATGAGCGTCTTTGGAAAAAAATTATTTTAAAGAAATAATGAACAATAACAGCAAATGAACCATGCTTATATTTATTCGTACTCATCTCAATAACCTGATGAAAAACGGCTCTAGTCTTACCAAGCAACGTTACAGGATTAATATGTGAATTTGATTTAATAATGCAAGTATTCCACGTTATTCTGGAGTCTTCTAATTAGTGTACTTAATTAACGTTAGCAGTGTAGTTAAGAAGGGATGCAGGCCGAAGATAGCACCTCTTAACTAAGGCTAGGCACGTGAAAGCCGGATTATCATTGCCTGAGACTGTATAGATAAAGAGACTTGCTACTGGTCATCTGTTCTTTGGTCAGATGAGACTAAGACTGAACTTTTTGGTCACTGAGAAGTTCCTTCTGCTCTGAGAAGAACACGCGAAGCGTTCAAACAGAACAACACGGTTCTAACTGTGAAGCATGGTGGTGGGAGTCGGATGTTTCGGGAATATTTCTCGGCCAATGGAACTGGAATCATTGTGAAGGTTGAAGGAATCACGAAACAAGACCAATACGAGTAAGTCAATTTTTTTTAGAGAAAATCAACACGATACCCAGTCTAACTTTTTCGCCAAGTCGTTAAATTTACAAAAAGTTTGATGAAAATGCTTGGGTGGCAAAAATTATGCATGATTATACATGTCACGGTAACAAAGTTAGACTGGGTAATGACCCCAAGCTTGCTGCAAAATTTGTTAAAAAACATAGTTGGTAGACAATGAAGTTAATGTTAATGTTTGTTAATGTTAATGAAGTTAATGTTTTCAATGTTGTTAATGTTTGAAGTTAATCTAGCCAAAGTCCAGATCTCAATCCGATCGAAAAGTCATGGAGGGTTGTTAAGAAAAAGGCCAATGCCAGGAAACCTAAAAATCTTGAAATTGAAGGAAATTCTTAAAAATGAGTGGTCTAAAATTTCTTTTGGTGTCGGCAAGAAGCTCGTAGTGAGCTCCAGACAACGTCTGGAGGCTGCTGATTAAAGTCAAGGTTTTGCGACAGGTTATGGCAATGGGTACGAATAAATGTGACCATGGTCTATTTGTTAATATTGTTCATTAATTCCTCAAAATAATTTTTTCAAAAACTCTAACTGTGCATTTTATTCCAGGACACCTTCGAAGTTTTTGGTACAAGCATTGCTCAGATAAGCAGCCTATTGAAGGATTAATTCAAATATATTCAAGAATAATACAATGGTATGAATAATTTTGTACATAACCATATGCTGAAATTTCGATTACATCAACTTTCGTCTTGACAGACAACCATCAGCCTTCGTATGAGTGACGCGGCCTTCATACCACAACTATGAACTATAGTACAGACACGAAAATACTGCAACTTTAAGGGTTAAGAATGAAGGCCCATGAGTCAATTCTAAAGTATCAAGTTTATTCCGACGAATTCTATTGATTTGCTGATTAAATAAAATTTACTTGATATGTACACAGTATTGCACAGAAGTAATTGACGACGACAAGGATAAAATACGATTAACTCTAAAATGTGAGCTCAAGATTCAGAGAAACAATTACTCGTAAAAATATAGGAGCCAATGAAGTATGTCAATTATCTCAATTTTCATGACAAAACTAAAAAAAAAAGTTTCAGGCTTATTTTTTAAGTTGCTACATTCAGGAACAGCACACAACTGCGCATAAGAATGTTCATAAATAACACATTCGCATTTATGTTACTGCTGAATTTAGTTGGATTTGGTGAGAAAACTCAGTACTGTACTACTATGGCATCACTTACTTTCGAGAAATCTCCACTGCCTTCAGCATCTTACAGCTCTGCTAGATAAAATGTCTTGTTTGTGGTTCATGAGAGAAGCCCCAAAAATTCAGCAATTTTTTTCGAACTGGGCTAAAAAAAGGATGAATCGTTGCAAGTTGCTAATGCGTTCCTACAGCATTGCATGGGAGCACTGGTCAAGAGAGCTCAACGATACTACAGCCATTCCGTTCTTATAAAAGACCAATTACAAATTTTTCAGGAGTTGTTTACTCGCGATCAAGTAAAAATTGCACAACTCACAAAAATTTTCTCTATTATCCTGCATTAAACTTGTTTAAGAGACACCCCTAATCACCCGAACATTCATGGATTCTTGTAACTAGGTTCCAAGGATAGATTGGTTAGGAATACGTGCATGGAAGAGTTTCATCCCGGGCTTATTCAAATTTCATTCTAAACTCGCAAAAAACGAGAAAAACCTAAATAATGCACAATGCTGCTGACTCACCTATGATAAGGGAAGGGAGATCACTGGTAACATAGGTCAGAAGCTTGAAAAGAGCCATTCGTGTTTCTTCGGCAGGAACTTTCGTTACAATGACCCTCCAACTAAAAGCAACCTTTCAAACATAACTCTCTAGCATGACGAAAAAACATCGAACAGGAAATCATTTTGAAGTTCAGTCACGTCTTACGCTGCAGGATTACTTCCCAGTGCTATGATCGGAGTGACCGTTCTTACCTTATTAAGAATCAAAGAATCAGAGCATTAAACTCTAATTAATTCTATGCATTAGCTACCAGCAAGTAAGCACCTGAATGCAGCTCAGTGTGTTACGCAGTACTGAACATCTATGAGCCAGTCCGTAGCAGCGGCTCGTATCGTCACATACGATGACGATTTACGAGCTTTTTGAGGGCTCGTATTTTAACTATGTCGTTAAAAAGCAATTCGGAGGAAATAATTAGCATACATTACGATAGTTCATTACGGAAATGAGGTGTATATTTATAAAGATGATGAATAAAACAAGCACACTAATTATGTTGTATACAAATGAATCCAATAAAAAAGTTGTGTCAATAACTAAGGAATGAAGTTAAACAAGTAAAGTGTATTAATGAGACTTGTTTGCAGTAAAAATAAGTCTGACTTCTATATTTCCTCGATGGTACATCGAGCTCTTTCAGGAGTCGGCGAGTAATAATTGTTGGTAAACCTTTAACACCATCGTTCGACCAAATAATTCGAGAATATTTATGTGTTCTGTGTTTATTTCTTAGAGTTTCGTGGTACTCCACCCAAGCCAACCCAATTTTTGATAGGATGTCGAGTTAGTTTGGTCCAGGTCTGCACGCTAGGTTCGGGTCTTTCTCCCATGCTCTTAGATATTCTATTCATTTCTTCCAAGATGATTCATGAAAGGATACGTAATTGATTTCAATAAAGAAATCCGAAAACCCCGTACTGAATAATTTAAGCTCCTTGATGTATAAATGTCCATGGAATAATGCGTAATTACTGGAGTAATGAGAGGTTTATGGCTCTCAAAGGCAAAAACTCACATCCACTAATATGGTCAAGATTATTATTCGAGAGCGTCTAAAAAACTAGAAATCGATAAGAATTTACACATATTCCAATAAACTTTACTTAAACGTGAAATCTCGAGCACCAGAAACTTTTCAGCAAAAAACTTTTACCAGTTGCCCATTTTTGAACACGTATCCCTTCAGAATACTAGGAGTCTGCGAGAAGTTTCCATGCGCAAGGTTATTAATCATGAAACAAATGAACACGGGGGTCACTTTCCTGCCTAGTCTCGTAATGGTATTCCTCGCCTGCAGCGCCTGAGGTCAGCTACTGTTCCCAGGAGTGACACACAATAATACACACCATCGACAGGGAATATAAAATATTCAAGTCTAAACTATATATTACACTAACACATTTACACTTCTATTGATAATATGCAATTACTTTCATTCAACACGCAAATAACAATCCACGCCATATAAATACATGAATACGCACATGATGGTTCGTAAACTCATGAAATTCATTCAGGCATACAAAATATTTTCAGAAATGGACGTATAAAGTACCTGAGTCTGTCCGTAGAGCCCATATTTTGATATCCAAATCTAAAATTGATACCGTGCGGAAAATGGAATACCATAACTTTCCATCTTTTAATGTTTTTAAAAAGTCAGAAACTTATCTGACCACATGCACAATGCATGAGTAAGCAAGGTGGACTATCACTGTTCATGCAAGGTACATATACAAGAGTTTGATAAACTTTCCGTCGACCAACTGAAAAATTTAGAAAGTTTACCAGTGTTCACACACATACAAGCAGGAACGACGATAAAACTGCACTACGTATTCTAAATATGAAGACTATTTAATCATGTTCGCTCACACACCAAGAAACTGAAACTTACAATGCAAAAAGTAATGTATTTTAATGAGAGGCACGCATATACTTACGGCACACGGAGAGTGAGAACCCTGTTAAAATTCTTCATGATGATTCAGGACGAGTCGGAGAAGCAGAATAAGAAGTCCTTTATGGTTGTCCAAAGATAAGAGGAGCAATTCGAGTTATTTGCGGACACATGTGAAGCTGTCACCCCCCGCGTGTTATGAGGGTCTTTAAATCTACACCGCCGCGGTCCTATGCGCCTGGTCTTCCCTCAAGCTCCTGAGCCACGGCACTCGCATGCCTTCTGCCGAACATCCAGGAGACGTTGTTCTTGGAGGCATTTAAACGAGAGCTAATTAGCAGTAGTTCGATTAATTAACAGTGATCTAATTAGCCGACACGTTCATTAGTATCAGTGAAGGTTTTGAGACGGATTGTGAATGCGGGTGTACGAGTATCATGAGAATTTGTCTCTTTTAAGATACCGTTAAGGCTCTAACAAAAACATATCGTACTAAATGCAGTACGAGTTTATAATTGAAACATGTCGACACAAAACAGAAAAAGTTTAAACCGTCGAAGAACTGAAAAAAATCAGGGTTTCGATAAATCGGGAGAAATATGAAAAAAATGAAAATGATCAACAACTTCTCGGCACTATCGGCAAACAAAACCTACCAAAGTAATCGAGAACAGACACTCAGTTTGAAATATAAGAAAGACCACCATGCACAGAACTCCTCTTCAGCCATGGTGCCGAGTTAAATGAAACACTAAACAGGAACAACTTTCCAGTCAAAGGGGAAAATTCAGTAGAAATATAATTTTACGCCGTCAAAGAATAAGAGTTTGACTTGCTGACAACTTACAGTTGTCTTACATGACTAGGTTGAAGAAATGAGGGCATTTGATAGTAAATTATTGATTTCTACATCTTGTTATGAGTCTTCTTGCTAAGAGCAGCCATTGGTACTGCTTAACATATATGATAAAAGAAGGGCAAATAGAGCAGCACCGAGAGAAGTCATATATAAAAATTATCTGTCCAACATGTAAGAAAATTCAAACGTTTCGAGTCACAAGACTCATCTTCAGTGATGTCAGCACAACGTGGTAAAAGAAACAGTGATTTCACTGTTATAAGAACAGTGCTTTCACAGGTATAAGAACAGTGATTTCACTGTTATTAGAACAGTGATTTCGATGTTATTTTAATATACGACTTCTCTCTGTACTTCTCATTAATATACGACTTCTCGGCTCCTTTTACCCTTCTTTTTATCTCGGAACTCTTTGCTTCTTGCAACCTCAACTTGTTCGGATATGGTTAGCATACAGAGTGTGCTTCAAATCTTGTTCAAACTTGATTCTGAGATTGAAATAAATTATTCTAAATCCTCCAGCTAGTTAAAAGGTGCATTAACGTAATAGAAAACAGTGCACTAAAAGTTACATCAAGCCAAGGTTCTAAATGCAGCACAGAATTTTAGTCACAAGTAATGGCATGAACTACATCAAAACAAAAGCTTATTTAAAAAATGTCGCACAAAAACCCTGTAACTGCTTGCTACATGTATATCCACAATGAATTCAAAGTCATAAGTATTTTATGGGCTTCAAGATTGAGTTCTAAATAATGGACAACCGAAACTTCCGAGAGTGACGTTGTCGTACATTAACGACATTTCCGTAAGACGTGCAGAAATATTCAGAGGCCACCGCATAAGTGAAAAGGGCGCAGGGCTCAACAGTTGCAAGCGGCCTGCCGTAGGAAGGCCGGCTGGAGGTGTCCGCAGTGCTCAAGGCCCCCCAAAATTATAGCACATCAGTTGTAGCGTGTGGAGCCGACTAACAGCAATGTTGATTCAGTGTTGACAATAACCATGGAAAATATTTGAGGTATAATCAGGCTTAGATGGTGTACAAGTATTTAAGGCAATTAAATTATGCACCCGCAGGAAAAAATGAATTGCTTCTTCATACGAATGGCTGTTCCGAAGATACTGCGTTTAAATATTGCATGGGTTACTTTGTAAGTGAATTACACGCCACTCCAGGTGTACTGCCATACTTACACGGTACTCCAGGTGTACTGCCACACCTACACGCCAATCCAGGTGTACTGTTATACTTACACGCCACTCTAGGTGTACTGCCACACCTACACGCCAATCCAGGTATAGTGCCATACTTACACGCCACTCCAGGTGTACTGCCACAACTACACGCCAATCCAGGTGTACTGCAACACATACACGCCACTCCAGGTGTACTGCCACAACTATACGCCAATCCAGGTGTACTGCCACACATACACGCCACTCCAGGTGTACTGCCACACCTACACGCCCCTCCAGGTGTACAGCCACATCTACGGAGTTAAATTCGCCACACCATCTCCTGGATACTCACACGCCACACCAGTTCGCCACATCATATCCTGAAACTTCACGCCACATCACATCCGGGATGTGTTCATGCCACACCAGAAATACTCCCACGCCACACAATTTGTTAAATTAAATTCTTGCCCGCTTTGGAATCACTGTACCTTATAAATAACTCGAGCTTCAGGATGCCGATGTAACGTACAACGTTCGTTGCACGCTAGAGCGCCTGCTATTTTTTCAAGTCCAGTAATGAGTGAACAAAAATCCATTAAAACTTGAACGCAATTTTTCTTCGAACTCATTCCTTGTGAGCAACGAAGCGATGTAAAAGGAAAGTCTATGATTTCATCATCGTGTGAGGTTGATAGCATAAATTTTATCGTGCAGTTATGAAATATGACGACCTTTATCGGGTTCAGTTGATTATCGTTCGATGAAACATAGTTTCGTGTCATGTAAAATTTTCAAAACTAGGCAATGAAAATAAGATTTTGCGCTCGCAAGAAAAATAAAGCGTTGACGAAGAATGACTGGAACCGAAAAATGACGGCGCATGTCGTTTTTACTGAGTGCAAAACATTCGAGTGAAGTGAACGTAGACCAGGAAACTTGTATACACTGATAGAACAAGTGTCAGTATGAAAATTTAATACAGAACCAAAAAATATTTAAAAATTAATCACTACCGAATACATCAGGTGAGGAAACAAACTGTGCATCATGGAAACAGATCAGAACGTTAGACATCACGTAACATAAGGACTGATTAGTTAATCATCCCTGAACGTGAGGATGATAGAGAAGCTGAACCACTCCAAGAAGGAGGTATGGGGATAGAAGCAGGGCCAATTACATGAGAAAATAATAAACACAGCTGAAGCGGAGGCAGCAGTTACACAAATGAAATGAAGGAAGACAATTGGACTGGATGGCCGCTCGGGGACGTCGAAAGAAAGACGACATCACAGTGAAGTAGTGGTCAACATGACGTTCCATGTTCGCTGTCCCTCATGCTGGCGCACCCATTGATCGGTGATAGGGCGAATTCTTTTTATATTGGCAAACACGATAGATATAAGTGAAATCGATCGACAGGTTTAGGCCAAGCGTGTCACATGACGTAGACTGCGTGTGGAGAAGTGTGCGCTGATTTAAAACGGTACGAGAGGAGCGATGTAGGCTTGAGAGTGGTAAGAGGTGCTGCTCTAGCGTCTGAGATGGGACACGTGTGTTTGACGAGGATGTAGTAAGAGGCAGAGAAGTAATGTGAGAGCTCATGGGCTGAGAAAGCAAGCAGGAGATAGAGGCGCTATGCGAAGGATCTATTTGGTATGGGTAGGGGACAGTTGAATATTGTTAAAATGATTTACGTGAATAATAAGTAGTACATAAAAATCGAGCACAATTTCAGCTATCACCTTCACGTGAAGTATAGTGGAAATTTGTGCTGACGGAACTGTTATACGAACGTGTACATTGATGTTTTTGAAAAAGAATGAATTGTGGGATCGTCTAGAACGGCGATGTAAAAGAGCTGAGTCAAACAACGATAGCGCGCGATTACAGCTATTTCTGACAGAAGATGCAGAAATTATCACCCGTTTCTAAAAATATGGGCATCAGGAAAAAACTCGAATTCGATGTCTAAAAAATAATGAAGTGTTCTAAGGCAAAGGGACCTAAAGGAATGAATTTTAGGTAGAATAGAGTGATAATGAAATAAATAGCATTCCTTTACCGTATACGGCGGAGCATTACTGCAAACGAGAGAATAGAGTAGGCAGGGGGAGCTCCACGGTGCTGTGTTGCTGTTTCATTGTAAAGGACGTGCATTGGACTCGTAATTCCTGTACATCTTTCTAACGGTGCTAATTTACAATTTGAACCTATTTTTTTACCAATTAACCTCTTTGATTGGTTTAAATTTTAAAATTAAGACGGAACTCACAAATACGTCAGATCATATTGCCGTTCCCTAGAAATGATCGCCATTTCAATTTCGCAAGTCGACTCCTGTTGACTTACGTGTGTCATCCTTACGACGCAAGTTAATGTTAACCGAGCACGACTCTACTTTATAGTGTTTCTGTTCGACTGATGACGACGTGTGCATGAGTAAACTTCCAAGAATGAATCTAACTCATTCATTCATTAAATATCGTCGTGAAAATACTTTGTAAACGTGGCCGATTTTATTTTTATTCCGAGATTCAAGCGTGTCAAAAAAATTGTAACACAAAAAAGATTATCTTCAATTCTCAAGCATTAGTTTTAATATTCAGCAGAATTTCAATGCTTTTTGTAGTTCAATAGAACGTATCAAACTATAATCGATGGAAATTACCACCAACTTGACAAAAAGATCAGTTTTGAGAGAAGATGAACAGCGGCCACCCTTTAATAAACACATGAAAGACACCATTGTGCAAAGAAAGGAAACGTGAGCAAAAATCTACGTAACTCGACTCGGAACACAAAGTTTAGGAAGCGCTGATGCCCACAGCACCAAGCGTCCCGCCATCTCTGGCCCCTGCCAAGCGCAGCTTCGTAGAGAACTCCAAGTAACCAACCGTCCTCGCGCTCGATCCTGTAGCGCAAAACTTGCCCTTAATTGACCCTTCGAAGCCGACACAGGGTTAGGTTTTGTTGCTATGATAAATAAACGAAGTCCGACACACATGTTATATCGTAAAAAACAGTAATGGGTGTTCATTTGCAAAAGTGATATCTTAACATAGTACTTTCGGGATTCTACTATCTTGTGAAAACATAATATATAAGTACTGCAACAATTTTTGTGTGGTACACTCTATGTACCACAATGGGTTAAAGTTAGAATTATTTAAAAAATGGTGCTTGACTTTCAACTACGTTTTATTTCACTGACATTGTGAACATGTAAATTTTATCAAGCCTTTCATCAATATCCAACCATCATCAACGTCCAAATTTCACCAATTGAATTACGTGTCTTCGTGACCAGGGACAGTAGGCAAGAATTGTAGCATTGTTTCCTTTAAGTAAAGAAAAAATTCGTGCCTCGTGCTGGCGTTTTCCTCATATTCAGTCCCGCCACTTCGTCATTTTTTGCTCGATGTTGAAGTTAAGTTTTCCTGAAACCTAATTCAGTAGGCAAGCCAAATAGTTACCCTTAGACTCACACCAAGAGTACAAAATATCATTATCCAAACATGTTCACACGCACGCGAATTATCACGACATTACTAATGCAGGATTTTGATTATTATGCTTTTTGGCATTGGTACATTATCTTTTTTTGGCATGCTTTTTGGCATTGGATCTGAGAGAGTGCGATGGTTCCCTGGAAGTCTTTAAAAAGAAGCTGGATAACTTTCTACAAACTATCCCCGATAGGCCTCCCTTGCCTCACTACCATCAGACGGCAGAGGGAAACGGTATCATTCAACAGCTTGCGGATATGCGAAGGGACAGCATGCGCACAAACCGGCGGCACTCCAGTGTGGCCAGGGCATAGAGGCCTAAACAACTTCAAGATCTTCAAGATATTCAATTTACAAGCTTGGAGTTCACAACATGAATGCAGTTAAAATTTCTATTTCACTGATTCACTTTATGTCAGCAGTGACTGTGGCACCTTTACAGTTTTCGGTGACATGACCGACCTGAAGGTAAAAAAATTATTCTTGCACATGCAACGAATTTTTTAATAAAAAGAAACACAAATTCAGGCGAACATACAAAATTGAGAAAAAGCAGCCATGAGGCAGGGGCTTTAAAGTTTCAAACGTTGTTGAAGAGCTATTTTTTTCACATCAAAAATTATTTTGTAAATATGGACTAACAATATTAAATGTTAGAGAGCAGGACAGAAGCGCAGTGATCACCACCATCACTAACATCACGTCTTACGCACGAGAACTGCACCACTGATCTCGTTCGTGCCCCATCACCTCCACCACCTGCCTGCGCCTCCATGTCACCTCCACATCACTCACGGTTACTTTAATGAACACATAATATCGTCATTTCTTAGTCTTTCAATCCTGACACCAATCACACTACCGTATATTTTTACTTTCCAATTAAGTACGTTTAGTAAAAATTCAGAATTATTTTAATTACCCCTAATATTGCACGATAAATACTCAATTACTCTCATATGATATTACAACTAACTACTTCTTTGCTCCGCTTGAACGTGTAGTATCATGTCTTGTCACCACGTCAATTTCCAAGATACAACCAACACGAAATGCAGTGGCAGTATCTGCACCTGACGAAACCTTATCATGAGGCCATGTCAGCGTCGCGTATGCGGCAGAAGCAGTGGCACAGAAGCGAGTAAGTAAGCAACCCGCTCTGCTACCAACAGACACTGAAGGCAGCGGTCAACGTCATGCCCACTCACCACCAGTGTCCAAGGGCTACTGCCTTCTGGTCAAAAGATAGCCTCTCCGCAAGTCTTCCTGTCTTCCTCAACAGATGATGCTTTGCAATTTTGTATCCCAGTAGAATGGCTGAAGATGCCTGCGTAATACCGTACTACAAAACTTCGCAGAAAATTGGCAATCACAAAACATAATTGTACTCTCAGAACCGTATTCGTGAATTAATGAACAGCCTACGCTCATCAATTTTTTCAACAAGCGTATATTTTCGTTCATAAGATTAACTCATGCGTGATGAATACGCTGGCGCATAGCCAAAGTGCGTTTTGAAGAAAGTAACTCAAAATAAAGTGATGTCTCAAAATAAAAGGCTAATGTGCGTGAACTTTAGGTTCAAGTCGTTCAGAAGTACAGCTATTAAAAAAAGAGGCGAAAAATGTCGTATTGCTATTAAGGTTTGCATATGGAACATCACAATTTTTCCAAGCTCTATCGCTCAAAATTCATCCGTATTGCATGTTCTTTAATGCATGTTCTCACTCTCTCTCTCTTCCCATGGTTGCACTATAATGCATCCTGTTTGGTGCTTCAGTTGTATACAAATTGATTGCAAGTAACTCCCTATTTTACTTAATTTCTATTCTATTTCGGAATTACAGGGTGTTTAACAAAAAACGGAACCCACTCCGTAGAAGTTTCCCTTATCACTAATACCATCATGCATGAAAATATCATAAGCATTTAATTCGAAACATTTACATGAACACCCCAAAATGTAGCTTACAAGTAGTATCTAATAGCAGGTCAAATCGTATCTTACGGGCCATTTTATTTTGAATCTCCATGAATTCCTAATGAAATTTTGAAAAAAATTATGTCAGTAACGTAAGCTGAAGCTGTTTGAATATTACACAATGCTTTTAGAAAAAGAGTTTGTTCCAACCTTGAGTACACGAAACAGTTTATCTAAACATAAAGTCGTAACTAACTATAAATATTATGCCTATTCGAGATTTATTTTTATTTGATATCATATCTTACGTAATCCAGTTGCATAACAATTTTTACCACAATTTGGACTAAGCTAAAATTTTCACTATCCTCAAATGGCTAAATTTTTCCGTCTGGTTGTATCCTATGTACAATAAAACTTCAAAAATTTAACATGTTTTTTCTTATATCTTTCAAAAATGTGATTTTATAATTGCATAATTATTTCAATTTTTCCAAAGTGACGTGATGGAAAAACAATAAAAAAAGAACCTTTATTAATTACAACACGTTTTACCGTCGAGTTTTCAATGCCTTACAACTAATGGCGTGGTGAGGGATGCGAAAGATACGTTTCGAACACATCAAGCCCTTATTTTCACTTTGGTCTTTGGATCAATGATATACAGTACTTTCCTAGAGTTAAGAGTTTCTCGAAACTGCGTTCTGTTTATATCATCCATAAAAAACACACACAAAATTTTCTGGCGATGAGTCCAATGTATTTTGAGCGTCATGCTGCTACACCACTTTCAAAATGTTCAACGTTCTCTTTTGTTTATACAGCCTAGTAACACACGTGGCAGTTTGAACTCCGCAGCACACGCACATGTATCAGTATTCAGAATAATGAAAAAGAAATCACACATTGACCTGAGAACTGAAGAAGGATTAGGAAAGTTTCTCGCGCAACACTGATTCAGTTGCATGCGAGGGATGACACTGTCTTACGCCAGTGAACTGCATGGAAGCGGTTTCACGTATCGCTCTCGAACAACTGTGAAAGCGTCTTCTTCATAGCTAGAGAACTTTCATGAAAGACACCTTCTTCAACACTGACGAAAGCTCTTCACACGATAAGCTGCAACAACTAAGCTACGTTCTTATCCTAAATGTTTGTATATTTTTCAGATATGTCAAACAGAGATTGTGGAATACTATTACACAGTGTTGCATGCTGGCCTGCTTAGTTCGTTTGTTGGTCTGTCTCTCTGGCACGCTCCTAAGGATTTAGATAGGAGTAAATTCCCGAGTCCGTATTCCTAAACTAATAGCGAGACTGTCAGATAGGACAGTCCGTATCAGTTAAACTGAAAATAATATTATTTTATGTCAGAGTTACCTTAAATAACAGGACATTTTGAGAATTTAATATCATTTGTCCCGCCATTCATTGGCGGAGCGTGTCTACTGGTAAGTGTGAAGAAGGCGGACGTTCCTTCGAAGGGTGGTCAGCCTGGTCTAATATCCCATGTAACACTCTCATTTCACTTCAGTGAAGTACGCGCTTTTTTGAAGTTATATTCTATAATCAGTATTTGACCATGTTCCAAAAAAAGGAAAAATTAATTAATCGATGAATATTTTTTATTGGAAGTAGAATTTACGAGTAACAAAAATTTTGGTAAATAAAAAAAATTATATGTTTTGTTTCGAGACAGAATTTCAATGACTTTACACCATATAGAAATGTCTTAAAAGCCTCTCTTGCTTTTTTGTTACAATTAGTCAGTTTTTCAAGCTACATTAAGTCGTTTTCATCTCGAATGTGTAAAATTTATATCTTATCGTCTCGTGGAAAATATAATATACTGCTGCGCAGTATATTACATTTGTCATATCGCACGGCGAAATTTTACACGTTTGTTCAACATTATGCTAATTTTTATGAAGCATTTCCTCAAGTTTCATTCATCACTCTTTAGATTAATTCTCTCGAGCCTTACTCATACATACCTGAGTTGTTTTCACTAAGACAAGGCCATCGTGTTGTGTGCCCACTTGTTTGATGGATATTTCGCTGAATTAATTAGT
>VOMN01057917.1:0-10461 GCA_014899125.1 Orchestia grillus | reverse complement strand
GACCTTCCACTCGCGTGTTCGTTTCGCCAGTAACAACAAAAAACAGAATTCATGAGCGATGATTCGAGAAGAGATTTAAAAAAAATTGTTGAGACCTAAGACTAAATCAATAGATGCTTATAACAATGTATTTAAAATAATATTTTGAGATTTCAACCAATGGGATGTAGGTAATGATGTTAATTTCTTAAAATGCCCTCTTGTTTACAGTGAATCGAACATGAAATAATGTTAAATTCAGTATCACTGATACGGACTGCTTTCTCTGACAGTCGCTGATCAGGAATACGGAACCGGGAATTTTCTCCAATTTGAATCCTTAAAGAGGGTGACAAAGAGACGGACGGACAGACCAACCAAGCAAGCAACACTGGACTATTGTTATATGTATAGTGTAATATTTCACCTTCATATTTCTATTCATTCAATTACGGTCTTTTCGGTTTTGGAATATCCAATAATTTAGAGACAATGAAAAACTTAACCTATTTTCGTATCTCTCACACTAGTTCATTTTCCTTTCCACTGTGTTATCATGAATGAAATATTGATAAAAAATTAGCCTGTCCTTCGAAACAATACCGGCCATCTCATACCCACAACTCCATGTCAAATTTTTTTACTCGAATTCATTTCAACAGGGTGAATATTGAATACATCGGCTTCTTTATTCTATTTACAATGGAATCTTACTTTACTTGCTTTATAACTGTGGGTAATAATAAAAACTGGAATTCTACTTTTAAAAAAGATGGCGATTAGTTCAGGAACGAATACAGAGCAGCAGACGCACTTGAACACACAAGGCGATACAAATGAGGAGGGCAGCAGCCAGGCACCGACACTACACACAGCGTCACAGGACCGTTTGGCTGCTGGCTTGGTGGGTCTCTCCGCCCTCCTGATCTTTATTTTGTGAGAGAATATTACTGTACGCAGCGCTGACGTGCGGCGGTGGCGTGTCAGCACCTTCCTGGCATATGTAGAATTCCCTCCTGTCTATTCATTCCACTCAACCCAAGGAAGATAAGGAAGCAATTTTGATAACCAAGTTACTCCACACATGTGGCCCCCAGTTCCCCTGATGTCGACTACTTGAATTACTACGTCTAGGACGCGGCTGAGAGGACCTTCAGTAGGCTTTCACACAACACTTGCGGCCCTAGGCCAGCTGTTGTCGATGCCACAACAAATATGCCCAGGATCGAGCTCATTACTGTTTACGGACTGTCTCGAGGGCATGTGGAGGCTGGTATTGAGATAGATGGTAGTTTTCTTGGCTGATTTCAGGTATTTGGCCTGTTTTCACGTGTACATAACGTTCAGTCGACATTGAATGCTTTACTCTCTCACTCACTCTTTAGACTCTGTTCCTCCTTTCTCATGACGTTACTTTGTACTCAACCCCCTGCAGCGCCCTATGCCTTCAGGTTCCTTATGGGTATATTGTACTGCTCTTGAAACAGTGGGGAAAAATATAAAGTCGAATTACATCGGATCATGTATTTATAACTTTCGTACAGTCCAAGGAAAAATTTACACTAGTTCTATTTTGATATTCGATGAGTAGGATAAATGCATTAGGACTAAGGGTAAGTCTCTATATCTTGCGAACTACTTCTCAGGTCAGTCAATCAGAGAGCTGAGTCCTAATATCAGCCTTCATACAATCAGAAGTAACCCGAGTCCTAGCTATTTCCTGCCAACCAATCAGGAGAGGCCCAATTCCTGCCAACCAATCAGGAGCGGCCCAATTCCTGCCAACCAATCAGGAGCGGCCCAATTTCGAACCATTTGCTGTCAGCCATTCGGATTAACCCTGACTTTCAGCCAGTCGGAGCTGATCTTAGTCTTTGCTGTCAGCTTTCAGCCAATCAGAATTATCCAGTTACCCTGCAATGAGCCAATCAGGATTGCTGAAACCTTTTGTCATTCAGGATTAATCTGTATCCTGGCTTTCAGCTTTTAGCTAATCAGGCTTCATAATTACGATGCGGTTAATGTTTTGCCTCACCCCTCCATACCCACGACACAACACACTCAGACTTTGCAGTAAATTTGGCGCAACTTTAGTCAATTTGAGAAGTAACTCAACTAAAATTACCCTAACTCGCTGGGCGATAAAGTCGCCCGCCTGGAAAAATCCTTAAACAATTCCAGTGCCCCGATATGTTCTCGCGGGAATTCCCGTAGCTTTACCCACACTCAAGGCGATTCGAGTAGGCTCCGTGGTGTAGTGGTTAGCGTGATGGCCTCAGCCGGAAAGACCAGGGATCGAGCCTCGCTCAGGCGAGGCTTTTCACCTGACCACGGAGTACTTCCCTTCTGAAAAGGAAGCTTGAACCACACATTCACATTCTCACATCCCCCACCGCGCCAGTAGTAGTAAGGTATTTAAAACCCAACGGTAAACGTGTTGGAATTAAAAAAGGTTCGATCGTGTGTACCCTAAATAGCTGGTTGATTAATTTCTAAAGTAGACAAGAGAATCAGTGATCAGGTAAGAAACTTTGGGACACCTGTTGGCTCAAGCGTTTTACAATGCTACAAATTGTGCGTATTTTAAATTTCCAGTTACAGTACGCTGATAAAAAAAGACACTAACGCGACCCAAACTGTCAAAAAGTAAAATAAAAATGTTGCCACACGGAATAGTTCCTTTCACTCGCCATTAAACATGAATGAGACCAAATTTAGTCATAGCAACTATACTAATCAAGTTACAGTGCCGCCTCTCCTCCACCCCCCTCCCCTTTCCTCTCCCCCACCCCACGCAGCAGGAAACGCGCACGAGAAGGATGGAATGGGCACAAAAATGGCGACTCTGAATCTTGACAATTTATCCTCGACGCCAAAACAACGAAGGGAAAAACCGACTCCCACTAGAACCACAGCAGATTTCTTTGCGGTTGAAATTTTTTGACAATTTGTAACTCTTCATTTTTAAATATTATCATCATAACTATTAGTCAGTTTAAAGCTCCCGACTCGAAAAAAATGCGATAAAGCGAGAACAAGAAGCGACCATTTAGTATGGACTATAAAAAACGGGAAGTTTATGTACAAGGTGTGTTCCCTCACAGGATCCTCTGCGAATAGAAACAGCAATTCACAAATAAAGAGGAGGAAAAAGTAAATAAGACATGTCGAAGAAGGTGTAAAAATTGTAAAAGCAAAGTGGCCATGAAAGATAAAAGTCCTAAAGACCTATCTATAGCTGCACTTCATTCCCTTATAGAGTTCGAGGAACATAATCGACTCTTCAGAAGAATATTTAGTCACCTTCGATACGTCCATGTTTGACCGTCTCTTCATATATTCGTCTTTCATACGCTCTTAATTTGATGAACATGATCTACATTATCCCCACCACCTTTAACATCACCTGTACGACTTACTATATCACCAAAAATTACCTATATCATTACCACCACCACCTGTACGATCACCACCCGTCGCCTACACCATCACCACAATCATCTGTACCTCCCTTCGGAAGACATAAATTCACCGAGTTCACTTTACATAAATAGGTTATATTACAACGATATAGTGCGCTATGATATGGTATGCTGTGATACCGTACAATATCGTACTATATTATACAATATTATTGTAAAATGTTCTATATCGTGCCATTTGACACTGTATTATACGACGCTATACGATATGTTACGATATGACATGATTTTACGCGCTATTTTACGATATCGAAATGCATGATACTATTTCATACGATATCATATTGCAAGGCATACTTTACGATATGATATATTAATTGACATCATGCGAACTGACACAACATTTCACAATACCGTGCGATAATATTCGCCACCGTACTATATTACACGACCTCTTATCACACTATACGATATCGTACGATATGGTGCGATACAATAATACGAAATGGATTTCGGCACCAATTCCTGAAACAAAAAACACAAAGACTGTACAAAAACAGTCGCGCAGATGAAGCCACCCTAGCACTCGCGTCGTCATGACGCCATCAGCGAAAAATCGGCCCATGTATGGTATTTATGCATGTGTGATATTTATGCATGTATGGTATTTATGTATGTATGGTATTTATGCATGTATGGTATTTATGCATGTATGGTATTTATGCATGTGTGATATTTATGCATGTGTGATATTTAGGCATGTATGGTATTTATGCATGTATGGTATTTATGCACGTGTGGTTTTCATGCATGCAGGGTATTCATGCATGTATGGCATGTATGCATGTATATAAATGCATGAAGCTCTTGAGAATGTGCTCAAAAGCTAATCTTTTTCAATGGGGCTATGAAATTTCCAGTCAAGGAATCCCGGTGGGTTCTCCCTCGTCTCATGATACAATACATGGAAAAATAAATTATCAATGAAGCTCCCTACGAGCCAACAGCTTAGAAAAGATACCTCAACGACATTATAAGTATAATTCACGGACAATATGTCGACGAATGCCTAAATTTCACAAGTTAAATTAATCAGCATATTTAATTCACCTGCGAAAAAAAAGGCGATCGAAAACTATCATATCTTGATATTTTGATGAAACGATAAGAGGGTCGTTCGTTGATATTTGGTATTTACAAAAGATCAATAACTTTTGATAACTTTTTAAAAGTTCTAAAGTTACCATCCAATGTCGTCACAGAGCGACGAAGTGAGTCTGCTGTCGACTGTAGTTAAAAATACTGCTCCCCAAATACTGCTCCCCAAATGCAGCTCCCCAAATGTAGCTCCCCAAATACTGCTCTCCAAATACTGCTCCTCGAATATTGCTCCCCGAATAATAAAGAAGACGAACAAACCCGAATCGGAAACATTCTATAAGCGAGTGGTCATCCAAAAAAAACTAATAGAAACAATTACAAAGAAAGCCCAAAAAAGAAACGAGCAAAACGAACCGAATAATATTAGATGCAATCCCGTCCCTCACATTACAGATACTGCTGAAAAATTTAAATGAGTTATTAGAAAATACAATCTCCGAATCGCTAGCAGGCCGAAAAATACTTCGCAGTCTAAATTAAACAACAGCAAATAGAGATATGCTAAATCGTCTAAGACTAAACTTTGTATATTAAATTAACTGTAAGGATTGCGATAGTGTATATATAAGAGAAACATATAAATAAGTATAGGAGAGACTAAATGAACATCAGAAGAATATCGACAAAAATTAATTACACGCCCTCGTTTACCAGCATTGTAAGGAAAACGGTCATCAAACAAGTCAACACGTCCCGAATATTTTGATAACCAAAAAAAACGTCTGATCGAGATAACTTTTAAACGCATTTCATTCAATCCAAATTCTTAAAACAAACAAGTCAAATTTTGATAAACCTTTATTTTTATACTGGAAACCGATTATCCAGTCGTGTAAATTTAGCTGATTAGGAGTTCTTTTAACGAAAAAATGTACCGTGCCAAAAAATTCTATTCCGTATCCTAGATACCCTTGTCACCCACAACCCTCGCAAATGTTGGGATTTCGCTCCCTTGACATCGGGATGTGGAAAGCAGCTCGAAAGCCTGGGGAAATTAAACCTCTCCTAGAAAAAGTTCTTCAAATAATCCCTAAAAATGTAACCTAGGAGTCCTTCATTTCAAGTAATATAAATGTGTATGTATATATACATCAAGGTTAGTACAAATAGGAAACAAGTTCTCTCTTAGAACGGTGTAGTTGAAGACCAGAAATAACTCTTGATTTACATTTTTTCTGTTCGTTTTTCAATTTTACTTATTTCCATACATCAATGTGTTGCTTTATCTACATATGTATATAATAATGAAAATAACAGTGAAAATGCACGAGAATGCAAGGTGTGGGAAAACGCTTCGAAAATGGGTCACAATGAAGAATAAAAATGAGAAAAATTTCAGAAAATTTTAGGGACACCCAATGTTGGTCTAGAGCAGTGGTTCCCGATATTTTTTTTTGGTATGCATAATCTTGAAGAAACTCACCGCATCCTTTACGAACGCTCTTGTTTCTACAAAAAAAAGTAAATAATCATAAAGCGAAACGATTGGCATAAAGAGTTAAATGATATTTGGAAAGCTAATAAAAGGGGAAGGAAAATGAAAACCCTAATGTAAAGTGTAGGCCAAATGGAGTGTGCAAAGGATGCACATACACACAGCGCGTGCATTATTGGTCTTGAACCCCTGAAGATGACTCACTGAACCCCTGGAGTCTGACTCACTGAACCCCTGGGGTCTGACTCACTGAGCCCCTGGAGTCTGATTCACTGAACCCCTGGGGTCTGACTTACTGAATCCCTGGGGTCTGACTCACTGAACCCCTGGGGTCTGACTCACTGAGCCCCTGGGGTCTGACTCATTGAACTCCTGGGGTCTGACTCACTGAACCTTTGGGGCTCGAGCGAACCCAGGTTGGGAGCCACTGCTCTAGCAGGTTGGGGATTTAACATCCCCAACGGGGAAGAGCGTGTCACGAACACAGAGGGAACACCCTGTGTGAACACAGCCGCTCTTCTGGGTCGAAAATTATTACTGGTAGACGCGCCCGCTGGAAACGGCGGGGCGAATGATGTTAATTTCCTAAGTTGCCCTCTTATTTACGGTAACTGTGACATGAAATAGTGTTATTTTCAGTATCACTGATACGGACTGCCTTCTCTGACTGTTTCGCTGATTATTTATAAATATGGACCTGGGAATTTTCTTCCGTTTAAATCCTCAAGACCGTGACAGAGAGACGGACGGACGGACCAACTAACCACCCAAGCAACACTGGGCTATTATTATACATGTATGTATGTATAGTGGGATAGAAGGGCTATCGACCCAGAAGAATGATAATTATAATTATCGACCCAGAAGAGCGGCTGTGTTACACAGAAATATTTAATTATCTTTGTGTAACTTCTTATACTTCTGGTTTCGCTGCTGATAAGAAATCAAAAAATTTTCATTTCTGTGTAGCTAACCAAAATGTTGAAAAACTCACGTTTTAGTTACGTAACTTTGCTTCAGGAATCTTAAATTTGCCTCTTTTCGACGCAATACCGGAAGCAAATAATATAATACAAGTGTTATACAACAGCAATAAATGTTTCACAAAAGTATTGGGAATTTTTAAACTGATTTAAATAAAAGGGGCTGGGAAATAACCCAGTACCGTCAGGCAAAACAATGTTACAATGCATCACCAGTGCAGGGGATCAGTTTAAAATTTCCTAGTCGGAAGAACACGATTTTGTAACTCTGCAACCTCTGCAGTTGTTGAACATCTGATGAACAATTATAATTGTTAGAATTATAATAATTATTTAATCAATTGATACGCTTCTTAAGAGAAGAAACGCGCCCTTGCAGAACTATCGCTCCTGCTGTTGTTCTAGCACCAATAATTATAACTGTCGGATTTGAGTGGTGACATTCAAATTACAAACCACGTCTTTCATAACCCCACAACTTCTAGAGGTGTTCAATCGCTAATATACAACACAATTTAATATATTATTTAACATTTTACGTACAATAACACGCTACTTGTATTCCATATGCTCTGTAGTTGCATAATCACAAGTAAATTGTGGAATTAATTAAAAAAACACCATTGTAATTCCACAATCTCAGTAGTTGCACAAGCACTAGTGAATAATTGAACTAGTAAATTAATTACACCCCTAGTCACAAGAACACACTGCAATAACCTCTACAGTCAATCATAAATCAATTAAGAAGCCAATAACTTACATAATTAAAAAGTCAATCACAAACAATAATTCATTCAGAAAACTAACTTCCTAGTCACAGCAACACGCCCTACTCGACCCTACAACCTCTGGGGTCGCAGAACCCCAATAAACAAATGAACTAGTCAATAAATAATTGAACTAGTCAATAAATAATTGAGCTTATCAATTAACTGCTGGCCCAGTCACAAAAACCGCCCCTCATATTCCTATAAACTCTCGAACCCATCGCAAATAAATAACAAAATCACTTAATAAGTCACCTCCTGGCTCAGCCATACGCTCCACACACTCCATTAATTTCTATGGTAGTACAATGAAAATTCGAAAATGAAATAATTTCATAAAATTTCTAGCTAGTCACAGCCCACTCTCCCCACACTCCCAAGACCTCTAGAGTCAATCATAAATAAACAATTGAATCCTTTAATCAACATGATAGTTTCAGAAAATCATCTCACACACTCCCCCAGTTGCAGAATCCCAAATAAATAAGTGAACAAGTCAATTAATAACTACCCAAGTCCCAGCAACACGCATCACACACTCCTCAATATCTAGAATTGTATAAATAAATAAATAAATGAACAAGTCAATTAATAACTACCCTAGTCCCAGCAACACGCCCTACACTCTCCAATATCCAGAATTGTATAGATAAATAATTTAACAAGTCAATTAATAACTACCCTAGACCCCTCAACATACCCCACACACTCCCCAATTCCTAGAGTTGTTTAAATAAATAATTGAACAAGTCAATTAATAACTACCCTGGGCCCAGCAAAACGCCCCACACACTCCCCAATATCCGGAGTTGCATAAATAAATAAGTGAACAAGTCCATTAATAACTACCCTAGTCCCAGCAACAAGCCCCACACACTCCCCCAATTCCTCGAGCTACCCCCAAATCACACCCCAAATTATGGCTCTAGCGGCGCTCAACGCAGGCTCTCCAGATCGGCCATCACCGGGACCAGGAGGGCCAGGGAGAGCAGGAGTATCGTGGGGGGGGACCCGGTCCCAGTGGGGGACGTGCCCCCGCTGCTGGCGGCCTCGCTCTTGGGGGGCTCGACGGAAGACGCGAGGCGGTCCCCGAAGTCGTTAAGGAACCTGAGGGCGACGCCGTTTGTCCAGCCGAACCCCAGCTGGACCTCGTACTCCCCCCCGTGGCCGGGGTTGCCCACGAGGTTCACGTTGTACTGTGGGCAGGAATGGTAGAAGAAACTAGAAAAACAGTTGAAAATTGTCCAAATGAGATAAAAATGTTAAGATTAAGTTATAGCCCTAAAAGCTGTGATGGAACTAACGCGAAAATGAAAAAAGGGAATAACGAAAGCTGAAACATTCCAAAATGTCGAAGACCTTTCAAAAATAAGGCTTTAGAAGAAGATTGATGAGCTTTCGAATAGTGCCGTGTCATGATGACGATGTTGATGTTCCTGAGTCTCAACACGATGTTGATATTTTTAACCTCAAGATTAAATTGGTGCGTGCTATCTTTCTTTCCTTCAAACTTCACCATAAAATCTTATGTTCTCGTAATTACTTCTCGAAAAGAGAACGTACATAAAAATTTTATTCGTTAACTAACTTCTAGTTTGTTTACTTTCCTTTATTCAAAATTTTTTCAACTTCTAATCATTATTAATTATTAGAGTTATGTGTTAATTTGCTGGGCAAATTAGTACAATTTCCCTCATCATTATTTCCGCCACTTTATCTATTGTGCGTAAAAAATGATAAAACATCATAACTCGAATATGTTTTGAGCTTTCCCTCCTTAAACGCGTAGCTGATGGTGGCTCAGCGGTATTTATAATATCATTTCTACTTGAATTGTACGCATGCATTCTTCTGAGATGCCCTGAGTAGTACAAAGCCCAATGTCCACCTCCCAGAACACCCAATGCCCACCTCCCAGAACCGTCGCATACCCCCCTAGCTGAGCCCCCCTACACCCCCCATTCACAGACCTTCTCGAACATTGCCTTGGTGTCCACGTAGCCCTTCCAGTTGGAGCGGACCCACTTGCTGGCGAGCTGGAAGCTGATGCTGTCTGCGTCAGGGTGAAGTTCTTTGTTCTTCTGCAGGGCCGCCACCATCAGGTGCTGCAGCGGGGCCCACGCGTTGGGGTAGTCCCACTGCTCCCCAGTGTTCAGCTTCGAAGTCGGTACGCCCCTGGGGAAAGGGAAGGCGCTATGAGTTCGAGCAGAACAATCGTTTTATGGTGTTATTATTTATCGGTAATCGAAAACTTGACCAAATGGGTGATTAAAGTCACCTATCGCTGTTTTTTACCCCCACAGTTTTCTAGCAGACTGTTTTTTTTTTTCAAGTGAATTTTTTTCTTATAGGTTCACTAACGCTACTATGTGTGTTACAGAAACATGATTGGAGAAAATTTATTGCTGGAAAGAAGAACCGTTATTTGAAAAAAACACAGCACGTGTACAAGTAATTTTGTTGAGCTAATCACCATTGGTGTGTGGGCCCAGCAAACGATTACGACGCTGGAAGAACGAAGCACAGCGCGGAGCCTTTCGAAGTGACGCACTAGTATGTGTCGTGATCGTAGGGTGACACCGAGAATAAAATTAATGAATTTCTGTACTTCGCTTTCTTCTGCTTGACATTCCCCTCAAAAATAATTATAACGAATCAGTTGCTACTGGCAAATACAGTGGGTCAAATAAGTATTCGTAACGTCATGAAAA
>VOMN01057916.1:0-18285 GCA_014899125.1 Orchestia grillus | reverse complement strand
CTTTTCCATCTCCTCTTACAGATCTCTGTCCAGTAACAAGAGAAAAAAGTAACAACAACAAGGACTTGAGGCGCATGGACCAGTGGTATCCGGAGACCTCATAAAACACGGAAGAAAAAGAAGAAGAAGCGCATATCGACAAGTGGGGTCCGGAGACCTCGTAAAACCGGCGGAAGAAAAAGACGCGTATAGATAGAACGGAGGGAGCTGTGAGAAGTTTCGTTTTCAAAACAGCAAGATACTGTCGTAACAAATGGTTACCTTTTAAATATCTAGGGTATAAATAATCAGTTGAATGTTAGTTGTATGATGAGAATACGTTGAATTGTTTAGGGATGTAAAAAGCAAGCTGCAGAAGGTATAAATGAAAACAAATGAAGGGTTGTCGATTAAAGGTTAAGTAACGTGTACGTTGGAAACATGAATTTATTTGTACATATCAGTTCAGTACGTAGTATTTCGTCTTTGTACTTCAGTAACTATAAACATAAATCATTGTGAAAAATTTTATTGATGTTTTCTATTTGAAAACAAATAATTTTAAGCCTATCAATGTATAAAAAGTCTAAATGGGTTCACAAGGTAGAGTTTTCCTGAAAATTTGAATGTAAGTAATAACTCTTTCTCCTCTGTAATATATATAAATTTTACTACTTGTGTTGGTAATTTTTAGCTTCAAAATTATTCATGTACAGGGTGGTGCATAAGTAATGCACCCTTTTAAAAAATTATTAAAGAAAAAAGTATGAAAGGTAAAGAAATTTGAATAATTGCAAACAATAGAGGAACTCTTAAAGTTAATTTACATGTTACATCATGTCTACCAATACCCAGTGTTGCCACCCTGTATTTTAAGCAATTCTGAAATTCTTGGCAAGCCATTTGTGCCTGAATGCAAAGCAGGGCAAAATAGTTCTGTTTCCTATGTGGCCTAATTTTTTACTCTTGCCACCATTTATGACACTTAGTAGCCTTAAAATGTAAAATCCTGTTCAATATATTTTTAAGCCCTTTAAAATAAAGATTTGGGCAAGGTGTTGCATATTTGATGAGATTTTTTGCATTCCAAAATAATAAGGGTTTAATAAGGTTACAGTAGAATAAATAAGATACAGTAATTATTTTTATATATGTGTGTAACAATATATATAATGTATAATTTACTATTGTAGAATGTAAATAATGATTCATTTAAGTAGCTACCTTGTAAGAAACATTTCCTTCCTAATATTTTTGTACAAAGGTTTGCTTACATAAACTTTTGTATCTAATTCCAGGCAATGTTAGATCTGTCATGGCTAGCCACAAATTATAATGAATTAAATTAGGTTATTTATTAATTAAATGAACTAGAAATAAAAGGAACTGAGAACTTTCATATTAATAAAGGAAGTACTCTGAAGCTATGTTATGCCTTGGTATGTTTTTCGAAAAGCAATCAAAGAAAAACTTTTGAAGATTTAGGATTTTGAACATGCAAACATTCACATTTTTATTGATATGCATGGTAGTACAATTGCAATTAATAAAAACTCTTATAAAATTATCATTATCATGAAATAGAATAATTTAAACTGGTTTATATGTATAGAAAATCCATTTGTAATATACCATATTTTGATGTTAAGCATGTTTATCCCAAATGTAACAAAATATTCTAAAGGCAAGTATAAAATTGCTTGTCATTGTTAATTTTTTTTGCCTAATTTACATCAGTAATTATAAAATTTCCATTTTATGCAGGAAGACAACTCTCTCTTGTTTATAGGCTGTGTATAAAAATTTATAGTAATTTGGTCTTGAAATAAATCTTTGAGTGATATTTACTTTACTGTGGCCAGCTGCACAGAACATCATATTCATCATGCAATTTTTATTTTAGTGTCATTGGATTGCCATTTTTTTCTGAGTGGCAGAAACCTATTTCAAAAAGTTTTGAACCATGAAAAACATTACAGTAGAAGTAAAAGGCCATAAAGGTAGTGAAAATTCTAGAATTTTGACATTTGTTTTTTGTTGTGAATCAAAAGCATAAAATCTGGCAGTGTAAGCAGTACGTCTATGCGTGCGTTAGTTCGTTCGCTATATTTATTTTAGTATGCGGCTATTGGTCTATTTTTATCATGCCCATGAAGCTGACTAATCAGTACTGCTAATTTTGAGCTGTCAATTTTTCCCGCTTTGCCTCAGCAGCCAATGAGCGGTATCAATTGGAAGGTCTCAATTTCGCGCATCCAATGGTGTAAGCCGCACGACTGTACATGCGTTAGTTCGTACACAAGGTTCCTTTTACTGCTAAGTACGTACGAACTTACTTTATTTTCTTTTTCGGCTCTCATGAAAAATTTGATTTTTCCATTTTTTATCGCTTCAAACTCTTACAGTATTCAAGCCACAGCAACGAAAGACATAGCATTCGATTTGTAAAGACCATATCTAGCGACTCTAGGAGCCCTTTTTTAGATTTTTTGCATGGTTTGACGTATATATGGGGGAGAGCGGGGTGGGGCTGGGAAAAATGTGGTAAAATGGAAAAACGCGCATAAAAGAAAAACGATGAAGAAAATAAAAAATCGGGGCTCCACAGCCGCTAGATAATTTTGTTACAAATCGAATGAAATGTGTNCGATTTATATATGGCAGAGAGGGGGGGTGGGGCAAGGAAAAATGTGAAAAAATTTATAAACGCGCATAAAAAAAAACATGCGGAAAATGAAAAAAAGGGCTACGCTGTTCGCTAGGTATGGTCTTTACGAATGGAATGAAATGTGTCTCAATCTTGTAGCATGTATTTCTCAAAAGTCATTAACTTTTTAGTCCCACCCCTTTTTTTCGTTTTTTTTTCCTAATTTCCAGTTTTTTATCAATTTTTTCCAAAAATTCACACGAGCAAATTGTTCTTTATTTTACCTTTTACGTATGTGTGTGAATTTTCAGAAAGATCGNTTCCGAAAATTCACACGAGCAAATTGTTTTTTTTTTCATCTTCTACGTATGTGTGTGAATTTTCAGAAAGATCGAACGGTAAATGTTGATTTTGGAAATTCACCCAGACTCCCCCCTTAAAATCTTGAAATGATGCCTTGTGCTACACAGTTCAAAAGTTGCTATAGCCTAATGCAAAGGTAAATACGAGTATCCGATACCAGCTTACCACACATATACGTAGGTATGCTGTCATTCCACTGCATTGATGTGCTTTATTTCGTTAAATAATTAATTAAATGCGCCGCACCGTTTAACTCGCAGGTTGAAGGAATTGTGAAAATTCCTCTCACGTTTGTGAGTGCAGCCGCACGAATTCATTGACCTTTTACGTCACTCACGACAAGCGGCCCTGAGAACGTTCTCACACTGCCTGCGTGGGTAGTATTTATTTCTGAGACACTGCCTGCGTTTTGAACATCTATGTTTGGTTTATATTGTTTTGTCCGAGTTTTACAATTTATTTACGCACTGAAAGAACTAGATAGGAGAAAATTCTGTGGCTAAAATTGTTGGGTGCGCACACTGAATCAGCTGAATGTGTCAGAAAAAATTGTCCAAATCAGTGATGAAGAAAATTACATTATTTCCAATGAGATTTGGTGCCATTTGTGCCGACATCTGGACGCTAGTACTTCAGAATTTCTCCAGTGGAGATGGAGTGCTTACAGTTCAGATTTGATTAATTTCTTCAAACATTTTAACGGACCAGGTGGGTATTCACGGTAGTTCAAATTTTCATTAGTTTCATTTGTAGTATTGTTCTATTAACTCTTCTATTCGCTATGATCTCAGGCTGTTTGTTCAGCATTTTCGTTTTCCGGTTACTTTTCAAGTTTTCAAATCGGAATGGTATAGAGCGCTGTCACATTTTGGACGCTCACACCGCAGACACTCCGTTCATGCCGCATGTCATATCTACGAGACGTTGATCCTAACCTGTTTATTTTTTACTAATAAAAACATCTAAGATACAGGTTGGTGCTTATAAGGTATTTTCTTTTTTTCGTTTCTAGACGTATAACCGTGCCTCAATTATCCCTTTTTATTTACATAGGAACTGGTGCAGCAGTGTTCTACATATGTACACAATTCTTAACCCGTTCTATCACTATTTTAAAGTCCCCTTTCAGTGGATATTGATTCTTCTCTATTTCATAACCAATATCTAAAATAAAAAAAACAGCATTCATAGTCTTGAACAATTCAAAACGAACCGTAACCATGACACGATGGAAAAATTTTTCTTTACATAGTTACTGAGGTATGAGTTTTGAATTTCTGCCCTATATTATTACTGAAGAGAATACACGGTATCAAACAAACTAACAAGCCAGCCAGCCGGAAGAACCGAGTTTTACTGTGATATTAGATAGATGGATTTCGAAATATTTTTCACGAGTTGAATTCTTCGAGCTCTGAAATGAAGGGAAAACTCTAGCTTTCCTCGCTTCGGTTTCAACGTTTTCTTATCTGTGTGCTCAGTGTGGTGGTTAAGATCATAATTTGGCACTTGATAACGGTGTGGAATGTGTTGCACAATCCGACTTGTTTCTGCCTGGGTTGTTTTTGTCAGCAATAGGACCGCGTGTTGTGACGAAAGTGAAAGTGGTGAGACGCCAGAAGCAGCAGCAGGCACGTGCACGACGAGCACGTACTGTTGAACGGTCGACTGCTTCTCCTCATCACGCTATGAATATTGTGTTCCATCTGAGGAGGAAATAAATGTACATTATTTAACGCAATCACGACTAAGGCAGAGCTGTTGTGGGGACATTTTTCACGGTCTCCAAATGCCAAAGTCTTCGCGAAGCGGTGAGTGAGGCTTTGATTCCCAGTCACGTGTGGATGATTCAATATGCAGGGCAGAAAACTGGGAATCATCGGAGATGCGTACGTTGTTGGTGTTCGTGTTGACTGTCATCAGACTATTTGAAATAACTGACGTTATTGAATGATCGTTGTGAGGGCAAAAAATATGGCTCTAACCTTTAGGTTATAAGTTTAGGAATTTTAAACTTATTACAATGCGACATTCATTGGTATTACGAAACGGGTTCCGTGAGTGACCAGATGTTGAAGCGACTCGAAGTTTTAGTCGTCGTTTCCATAACATCACTTGTTCCGTTTTTAATCACCAGAAAGATACAGCAATCATAGCTCGAAGATAACGGCTTCAGTACAGAGAACATCAGTAGCTAGACCAGGTATGTTAATGTCAATGCATGCCTATTAAGAATTAAAGTTTCCGCTTCTTCGCTTTTTTGTTTGGGACTGGGATACTTTGCAATGATGTTGATGAAAATTACGCGTTAGCTTATGTAACTATGCGTATACTACTACGCAGAGATGTTACACTGCTCAATGTGAGCAATATATCGGCAGCACTTCAGTTCAAGCATCTGTTCATGTCTTTTATTGCAGTCTTCAGCAACTGCAGCGTACAAGTGTTCTTATTCAGCCGCACTTGCCTGCTTTGTTCTCGCACGATCTGCTGGGGCGGGTTTGGCGTGGCTGGGCTCACCGTAGGCAGCTCCTGTCCGAGTGGTGCTCATGCGGCCTGAGTCAACAAGCAAACGTGAAGTTTTTACCCATTTTTACGCACCGTATAAAGCTAGGGAAAATTAAAATATAAAGAGAGTTGAGGGGTTTGGCGCATGACTTGTTATGTTTCTAAAGAGGCTGTCGAAAAAAACGCTCCTTTTGATACAGGTATAAGAAGACAGACCTTGAGTTCTTCGTGGAGTAAATACTTGACTCTGATCTCATTGACACTTTCACGTCTTTTGTAAACTCTCTGAAGGGGTTTTTGTTGCTATTTCACTAGAGCTTCTCCAGAGCGGACTTAACAATACCTGAAGCAATCAGGATTTATCTTGTAATTTATTGTTACGTTCTCTATTGAATACTTTACTTTAAGCTCTGTACTATGTCCTGCGTTACTCGTTTATAAAAACATCATTCTCGTATTCATTTAAATTCAGTGTGTTCAGGTTCAATTCGCAACATGGAGTGAAAATTATCTTGAATAAAGTTTTTCCTAGCTAATGGAAAATAAATAATAGTTCATTTGAGTATCGGTGGATAATGCTTTTAAAATTTTACTGCCTCACTAAGCATTGAAAATCGTATGAAGCGTACGGTGTACTTCAATTTTAGCTTAAAATACCTCTTGATCATCGCTTCAAACAGTTTTGAGAGCGCGAATTTGCCCTAGAGTCGATGTTATGGCTTGCAAGACTAATGAGCCATTATTGTCAAAGCAGGCCCATTCCTGGCTTAGTAGGTAGGGAACATGGCGACCAGAAGTGGATGAACCTTACGTCTGGCTGGCAAGACAATTGGACTTCTTCCTAAGAAGATTTTTGCTTCCGCGTAGCAGAGAATGGCTTCCACACTTCCTCGATGATGTCTTGTCCTTTTTTTTTTACATAGCTTTTAATTATACCAGTTCGCAGTGACTCAAAAGCTACAGAAGGCCGTTGTGGTTCATTAAAGCTACGTTGTAATATCCCAAGTCCAGTTAGTGAACTGTTACTTGTTGTACAGTTACCTTGAGCGGTAGTATTAGAAGGATTGTGCAATAACCCATTTGCAATGAACAGGCGCTTCAGGCTGGAAATCCTGATCGTTGTGTGAAATAAGTTACAGAGTAATTACGAGTTTTAATCATCTAAACGCTCCACAGAATCCCCATCGGGCAACCGTTCAAGCAGTAAAACAAAGAAATATATAAAAAAGTGAATATATGGGATTTTGTTGAATTAAACGTCAAAACTTAAATTTCAGCGTCAAAATTGCGACTAGTCATACGAGCGACGGCCCTGAACCATTCTGCTGAATGTTAGCTACATCACGGCTGGTTAGATCTGGGCTTCCAGGATGACATCCTATTATGAGCCTGCGCTTTACTTCTTAGCATCTGCTGCTATAGAGTCCCAAAAATTAAACTCCTTTTCGATATATTGTCTCGAATTGCTGTTGGAAAATGAGCATAATGTTGATTCTATGGATTTAAATAATTAAAACATGTACAAACTGTAAGTGCAGCACAATTTTGTTCCGAATACTTTCTTAATTTGCACAGCAAAGCAGCTTTGTGAAAGGAGTTGCATTTTTAGCAAGTTTCTTGACGTGATACGAATTACGGCCAGGCGAAAGTCTTGCATAAATGTGATTGTTAATCAGCCCAGCAAACATATTTTCACGCTGGACTTGTTCATTTTCGAGCTGCGGGGAACGAGACGTACGGTAGAAACGGGTCCAAAATGCGAGTACTCAAAAGTCTTGCAAGTATCTCCGGGAACTCCTAATGGATCCTGTAAAAGAAACCACTAACACATTTCGTCCAAATTCAATGACTGAACCATGAGTTTGACAAGGCCACATATCGATAGAAGCGCAATCAGAAAGTTATTGACGAGTCAAGAAAAGTTGTCTATAGATAATTTCTAATATAGTTATTTTCACTCCTATATGTATTTATTTTCGTAAAGAAAGGCATGACTCATTCGCTTTCAAACTACACAGAATTTAACAGAGATTACAGCAGGTGCTTATCTTATTTCGTTCCATCTTCCCCATATGAGCTTTGAAACGCAATTTATTATTTGGAAAGCTGGTTTGAATCTAAAACATGAAATTTTACTCCAAGTTATCACTGTCTTCATCAATTTTAAATCTCATCATGCGGTAGGAATTTTAAAACATCTGCAACACTTGAAGAAATGTCATAGACGTATTTTCCTGGCGACGACTGACATGTTGCTGGCATACTTAAACTGCATTCTTTGGGTTGCCTCTAAAGAAGAAATAATATTCTTTGAATTTTTCACAATGATATTTTTTCTATTGGAATACTCATTCGTTCCAACGTATATGAGGAACATAACTCCATATTTAGATGCACCAATGATAATTTCGTCCATTTAAAACTGTTCTCTGAAGGAGAAAAAGCTTTGTAGACATTATTTTTACGTTTGCAAAGACCGAATGAAAAATAAGCAGCGAGTCTTCAGTTAATTTGAAGACCTGTTGCTTTGCGAATGAGCTACTGATCTTATTAACAGGCCTCACAGCTGGTGCTACCATGTGCTTATTGCAAACCGTAATTCAGTATCACACATTGGAAGTCCATGACATATCCCCTATTTACGATGGTAATGAAATGAACTACATTTCGAATCTTTTTCATTTTTCATCTACAAGATTGATATTTTTCAAGTTCCCAGTTGCTGGGATAGAATATTTAGCGTGGGATGTTTTGAGGGAGCACTGAGGAGAATGTTGCTCCTACTTAGATGACTTCAGCATCTTTCTGGTCTTGGATGACAAGTGAAAGTAGGAAAAGCCTTTGTGAAGCTCTCGTGAACGCTGGAGAAGCGCCTGAAAGACTACATGCTGAGTTTCTCCCACTCTATCGTGCGGTGTTCGGTCAGTTGGTTAACAAAATGGAATTCCGAGTAGTCATTGATATGATTATGGAATTCTCTTTGATCAATAAAATTTCATCTAAACTTAATGACGAATTATACATTTGTATAACCGAACGCATTGCATCACTCAAACGATCGAGTTTATGTCACCTCAGGAAAACTTATGTCGCTTGGCATGAACTTGGATAAGTTTAAACATGACGGTAAACATGGCCTTGCTTGTAGGTCATAAAATCTTATAATGTTAATATTTATAACAAATACTCCGACTATTTCATTTTAAAAGGCGCCGTTTCACTTCCAAAGAAAGAAGAATAAAAAACACGTTATCCTTGACTGGTACCGGTTTCTTGGACCCTCACTCAGAAAACAGCAAAAGACAGGTATCTGGCTGTTGGTGATGGAAGAGGCCCGGGAGAGCGTCAGTCATGAGACCCATTGGAACCGATCGTTTACCCCTGCAACGTCAGTTTTACTTTGCTAGAACTTTTTGTGTCTACTACCAACACTCGAGCAAAATTTCTGAATTCGACGTAAGGGATACACTTTAATCCAGCCAAACCACAACATTAATAAAGTTATTCCTGATTTTGGCTTGAGAGATGCACTTAAATTCGGCCAATCTACAACATTAATCAAGTTATTCTTGAATTTGACTTGAGGGATACAGTTTAATCCAGCCAATCCACGACACTAATCAAGTTATTTTATCTAACACTCAATATACTCCTGCTGGTAGACAAGTCAATCGACTCGATTTAGCCCATATATCACTCAATATGCTAACTCCTGTGAGTGGACAAATCAATCAACCTGATCAAATCAATCTACTACTCTTTATTCTCGTTGGCGGGCCACTCCATCAACTCATTCTATTAAATTTACCGCTCAACACATGGCGCATGTTGGTGAACAGCGCAATCAACGTGCTTCTGCCGACAGTCGTGCATGGGCATGGCGTCTTCGAAAATTTCGGTTTCAGTAGAATTGTTCATTTGACCGATTGTGGTGTCGAAATTTGACCGATTGTGGTGTCGAAATTTGACCGAATGTGGTGTCGAAATTTGACCGATTGTGGTGTCGAAATTTGACCGATTGTGGTGTCAAAATTTAACCGATTGTGGTGTCGAAAACAGAATTCACTAAGACAGATTTTAACTAGGCAGCTAAATTGTATTAAAATTACGATAAACTTTTAGTTTACTCGAATCGGTTAGACAACTAAAGCTGTCATTTAAAGAGTAATTTGAACAAAATTGACTTACAGGTATTTCGAGTTATGTTTCCTGATATAAGAAATTCACAGAAGGGTTAGCACAAAATACATGCTCTTAGTTGTTATAAATTTGAAATGAAAAAACATGCACTCTAGATTTTTCTAAATTATGCAATTCTATCTAAAAGTAATAAAGTTAGAAGTATTTTTTCTGCCTTTATTTATCGATTATCATCAATTTCGTACAGCGTAGGCGATGAAGCAAGTTCATGGTACAAAAATTGATGTCCACAACTTAATTTTCATTCAAGTGAAATAATAACAAATTTGTTGCGCGGTGGAACTAGGATTCTATTTAATTGCATAAAAAATTGTTTTAATTGAAGAGGAATTTGTAAGGATATTCGATCTTCCAACTAGTACAATTTATACACTGCATCTGAATAACGATTATTCCCATTTATTTATTCTAAAAAGTGAGCGGTTATTTGTGCACGTAATCAAATCTCATAAGTGTTTCACCCACGTAAAATTTGCGTTTTGTTCGTGTAGTATCAACTGGACCATAACATTGCTATGCAACCTGTAGGTTGAAGTCAGGTTTGAGGTCCGGTGCCCTGCATAGGTCTGGTATCCTGCATCGGGCCGCTGCCCTGCTCCATACATCGCAATTTGCGAGGTTATTTCCTGAAGCATCAACTGGGCTTTTGGGTTCATTACCATAACCATTACGTTTCGCATTCGTCAGGACGATGAATGCCGCAACTCAGACTCAAAGTACAAGGAATTTTCATGTAGATTAATTTTTCCTAACCTCTTGTCTTTTACGGATTATCAGTGTACTATATGGTCCTGTTTTATGAGGTTCCTGCTAGTTTTTGGTACGAAGTTAAATGTGGTTTTATTGTAACACTAAGTCGGTCATCATAGAGTGATAAGTTCAAATTCGAAATTAATCCTTCGTTGACCCTTGGATTTCACTCTACTCTGTGGGCCAAAAGTGCGTGCCCACTTGCACAAAGTGGGACAAGAGTGCGCGCCCACGCGCACTAAGTGGACCATCAGTGTGGGCAACTGAAAAGTGGGCAAAAAACAGGAAAACTTGGTGTTCTCACGAGTTACGGCGCTAGATGGACCCAGCGCGTCCTTTGTTTTAACAAAACGTATCACAGTTTGCGTTTCGAATCGCTTCATAACGTTGCGAAGCCTTTCGATTACGTGGTACTAAGTGCTGCTCACGCATTATTTAGTTCATTCAAATAGTAACTGCTGCTTAAACTTAAATTAATGGCTGATCCTGAAAATTAAATGTACATTGAAATTTGAAGTGGGACTTGTTCCCATCGGATAACTAGCGATTTTTACGATCTCAAACTTGCTGGATACACATTAAAATTCGTAGTTAAGAGATAAGAAACAATCAAGTTGCTATGAATGATAACCTCCTTCCCTCAACGAGGCATATAGGATTAAATGCTCCCTTCTAACAACTGCTCAGCAGTTTGATACGATATCTCAGCACCTGTAATTAAGGAACGGTGCCAATCGCTTATCGCAAAAATATCGCATTTCGCCATCACATCTGTCTGTGAGAGCGCTTATCGAGCAGACCTCTAGTCGTCGACCGGTTCACTTCGACGGGAAACCCCTAAATGCCCCCGTACTCCTCTGGGCCTCTCCCCCCCCTCTCCAACCTCGACCTTGTTCTTGTTGATCTTCTGCATCCGGACACACCGTGTGGCACACTGTTGGTCCAACTCGTGCTCAGTGATGCTGAATACTATGCATTATTGGAGGATTTTTACGGATTTTATTTCATTGGAGGCCATGATCACATATGCCACGGTTCGCCTGTGGTGTATCATATCATTCACTACGATCTGAACTGTTCCGACTTCTGAAGTCCAGCTATTGCACAGGAAATTATTTGCTGATTAGATAAGAAGCTTTGCTCCAAATTAGGTTTTAGAGTCTGAGACAGGAGTCGAGGAGAGGAGTTGGAGCTGGGAGTCGGAAACGGGAGTTAGAGCCCGGAGGCAGAGCTGGGAGTTTGAACCTAAAGTCGAAGCCTGGAGTCGGACCCTGGAGTCGGTGCCAAGAGTCAGGGGGTGGAGTCGAAGCCTACAGTCGGAGCAGTGAGTCGGGGTCGGGAGTCTGAGTCTGAGTCACAGGTTCAACTCGGGAGCCAAATGGACCGACCTTAAATCCCCAGCCTGTCGCTAATTTTCTGTTGCATTTTGAGTTCGCATGAGAAGGTCCTGCCATTTCTTGTTGCTGCCTTATGGTGCTGGGAACTCAGCTACCTAGACAAAGCGTACGCAATGTTTTAGGGCTCTGAATGATAACGCTTAACAATATTTTCTGTTTTCTGTGTAACATTTCGGTTGTTGAAACTTGACGGAGCGTCTCTCGATACATCTGATAGGACAAAGTGAGATATGCATATCACTCGACGCATGCTGCATTTTATAGTCCGACACTCAGAATGAATTCTATTTCATCTCCAACTGCGAATGACCTTCCCTCCAACATTATGAGTGCCTTCTATGTCATTCTAAGCAGCGTATACTCTTCACTCGAACACAGAGAGTACCTCAGCTGAGTGGCAATACTCGACGCTGATAAGAGCGCACCTCTTGAGCCAGCGGTCGATGTGAATAAACCACGACTCTAGTCGACCCACAGAGGTGCCCGAGTCTCCTCGAAATGAGATTATGTAGTAAAAGAGATTTCTGATAGCAGCAAGAGTCGACCTAGCCATATCCTACCCGAATATGAACTTTGTATCCACCTGCCAAGCTTGTGTTGAAATCATTCACTGCAAAAAAGTTCTTTTATTAATTTCAGTGCATTTTACCGTTGGGGTTTCAATGCCTTACAACTAATGACGCATAAGGAATGTGAGTAATGTGAGATTCAAGATTCCGTTTCTAAGGAAAGCATTCCATGGTCCCGTGGAAATCAGTGCCTGAGCCGGGAGGCGAACCCTCATTTTCTAGCTCACGTTAACTAGGGTGTCATGGAGCCCCAAAACAACGCGTGGAAGGTAAAAAATATATAAATAAAAAGAATGAGATATTGCCGTCACAGAATTATTACAGCATTGGCACGCAAAATTTCTGCTTTTCATATCCCTAATAGAAATGTTATTGGAATTGAATCTTAAATGTTGACAGATCACTACGCAGCTAAAAACTGCACCCGGCATCTAGGGTGATGCCCGGCCGTAACGCCCGCGACAGGATAGATCACCACAGCAATTCAAGGGTGGCCCGAGCGTTCCCTGTGACTGCGCAGGACGGCACAAATTCACGCGACCTCCGTGGTCTCCATGGAATCCCACACAGCGCACAAACTGCTCAGGGCTGCCCCGCCAGGCTTGCGTGGCTACAATTTACAGCAAGTCAGAGCAGAATTTCTTAGTGAAGGCTAGTCTCTTTATCAGGGTCTTGGCGGGGCAGAGGTGGTGCAGGTGATGGGCTTGCCCCAAATTGAGTATTTCTGGGCCGCCGCTACTCAGTTTCGGGCCTGAGTCCAAGTACACCCAGAATGAGGGGCTGGTCACCCAAAACCGAGGACAATTTTGGCTGGCTACATCATTTCAAAATCGTTGGTATAAAATTACTCTTAATTTCTAATTTACATTTCGGATTTTTTATCGATATGATTATGCTATTATTTCTATTGGATTGCCAATCTATAGTATGATCTTAATCTTTACTCCATTCAATTTATTCATGACGATGCTTTATATCAGCTGCGTTTAACATGTAAGGCAAATCCTGCTCCTATTCGCCACGGTTGCCTGAGGTATGGTTGCCTGAGGTCTACGCAGACCTCAACGGCCTCAACACCAACGGAAACGAACAATTTGATTCGTAAAGTTCCTGATTCGTTTTATATTTTACATCCTGCTTGAAGAGTCACACACCTGCACATGAAATTGGCAGCGTAACTGCGAGTTAAATTTGAATAATATTTATAATTTTATTGACTCCGTTTTGTCGTCCGTAGATTAGCAATCACTCACAAAGTCAATGTTGCACTCGGCTTCAATATTTTGGAGTCATTCTGTTCCCTTGTCTCCTCTGCTTCAATACAAATCGTGGGGTGTTTCATAAGGCTTTCTACTATCTTCACAGTCGCCAGTCCCCAGCCGAATTGACAATGAAATGAAAATCGAGGCAACAGAAAACAAACAACGCATACTTCATTTTCTGCCAAACTAAAATATGCTCGACAACGCACAAACGACGATCATATTCCAAATTACGCAATAAGACAACTCTCTGTCGGAAAAAAGAGGCAACGAGAGTTCAGGTGAACCAATGTATTGTAATTGCAAAAATTCAAATCATGTCTTACTGTCGCCTGAAGTCAAGCTGTCTTTTTTTTTCATTTTTCTGAGTTGCAATCTCTTCTCAAACTGTCCTGATTCTTTTCGCGAGTGCACATTCGTAGTAGAGGACGTTTATTTTAAGTAGGAGAGAAGCTGAAAACACATGTCGCTTAAGTTCAGTTGCTCAGAGGGGCAGCTGAGCAATGGGGGGAGGACTGCCGTGTTCCCTGAAGTCTGTCGATGCTTCACTGTGGTCTTCAAAAATGGAGGAATTGCAATTTGCGCAGGGTACATCCTCGCGTTTGAACATGAGGGGGAAAAGCAGAAAAATACATTGGGAATTCCGTCAGAATATAATTACATAAGTGTCCGTACGCCTTACTTGGTATTGGAAGGGGTAAGTCGAATGAGGATGCGGGTACATAAGAGAGGTAATATTATTTTTGAAGTAAATGCATCAGTGAAGTGAGTTAATTTTCCCTTTTATTTTTATTTTATTTGTTATAGTAAAGAATTTAAATGACCAACTTGGGACTTCAGTTGTGATGGAGAAACTTTGTGGCTGAGCGGATCACTGTATGTTACATTATATATCAATTTCACTTACCTCGGGAATTTAGTAAGGCCAAGCTTTATACAGAATCATGAAAATATCAATAGGACTAATGTTAACAAGTGTGAATGTTCCTATAGATGACAGTTCGATTGGAAAATTAAACTCGACATATTTTTACGTAGAATCTTGTACGACATCAGGAAGTGTTTTTGTTATGAACTTAATCAAAAACGTTGTCCTGTTGGGCCCTGTGTTAACCATGCGTTAAGCAGAGGTTGCTTTGCCTACACTTGTCTTCCAAAACTCAACGCCCAATAAGGGAAGAACGCTTCGATATTGTCAGGGGTTGAATTGAATCAATGTGCTCGTATTGTGGATACGGTGGCAGGCCATGGCATTGCTGAACATCTGTGAAACTTGAGTAGTGCTGTGGCACAGGCCTGGACATCTAGAGTACAAATTTACACAGGCCTGAGTCTCCACAGCGTCTGATTTTGACGTGTTAGATTAAGGGACACCCGGGATCCAGCTCGTAAGGTAATTTGTTGAAAACATCGAAGGCATACCCAAGCATTCGGACGCTACTCAAGAGTGCGCGAAAGCTTGAGTAATAAATAAAACTTTTAGTGAACAAAAGGACATTACTGCCCCGTTTCATAAGGATGATGCTAGTTTTTTACGAAAATCTAAATGCAGTCTAATTACCTATAGGGTGTCCCCGAAGTAACTGACCCTTGCGTTGATGAGTAAATAGGATACCAAATTGTAATGCGTCCTATTAAAATGTGGTATCCAAATTAACAGGGTTAGTTACTTCTGAGACACTTTTTATATGCATAAGGCTACGAATAGTTTCTCGTAAAAACCCAGAGACAGCCTTATCACAAAATTAATTTTGATCGTTAAAGAGTGAATAAACTCAGTTGATGGTTTCATCAATTTACTTGGCAAGAGTCGAATTTTTTCAGGCTTCACACCTGCCGCTGAGTGCCGCAACAACAAGCTACGTCAATATTTCGATTCGGTCGGTCGTAATTATTGCTACACTAAAAATGTTGGGACAGCTACGTGCAAAGACGCGCGCTCCCGCAGTCCCTGATGAATTGTTCTGAGTGTTGTGTGGGTACCGGGCAGTGGTGTCGCTCGGCCTGCCTGCCTTCATGTTGCAGACGAAGGAATAAAATAATTGTGTTTCGTTTGGCTCGTTGGTTGAATAAACGTAGTTATTCAAAGTTAATTATTGAGTGTCGTAAATTCAGAGGACAGCAGTAGTTCGTGTTAGAAGTACTAGTTAATTAAGTGGATTGAATGTCTAGGTACGAGAATTTTTTTAGCTGAAAAGGCTTCGGATGATATAATTTTTATATGGTTCCTATTTAATGGTATTATTTATACTAGAAGTCTCAATTGATATATGATGACAACATTACGTTATTATGTGGTCATTTTGAGCTTCACTTTCTACTTATTTTTTACGACAAGAAATATTACGAAGTGAATTCGTCTTACCTTGAATATGCCTTTTTTCTTCTGAATGACATGATTGGTTATATTTAAAGGGGCTTAAGTTTATTCAGATTTTGAAAATACTTTCCTAATTTTATTAAAAAACAGTATAACAGTTTGCCTCCACAATATTTCAAGAAATTAAGAATTTTCAAGTTCACACTACATGTGCCCCGATTCAATTTTTGAGAAATTTTCTAATTCAAACAACCATGTGAGAAATAATTTTTTCAAATCGTGTCTAAGGGCATCCACTTCAAATGCCTAATTTTGATGACTATTTCATTTCAATAACTTTTTTTTTTCTTTTGCGCAGATAAAAACTTTCAGGTCATTTCCTGGACAAAGTAGTAGCGGATGATGCGCCCTCCAAGTCCGATTCAACGCTAGATATTTTCTTGAATAAAAAGGCGCCTCGTTTTAGACGGCGGTGACACGCAAGACGGACTGCCACTCCGCAAATTTCACATAGGACACACTTTCCCTCTTATTATTTGATAAAATAAATCTTGCATCCACGCTGACACACATCGCCATCAACATGTCTTCACATGCTGGTCACAACATGTCTGCACACGCAGGGCACGACATGTCTGCACATGCAGGGCACGATATGTCTGCACACGCAGGGCACGACATGTCTGCACATGCAGGGCACGACATGTCACAACACATGACAACAGCCACACCAGATATGGACGCCCGTCGTGAGTATAAAAGTGAATGGCTCACAAATGAGTATTTAGGTATGGTATGTGGGTATGGTATGTGGGTATGGTATGTAGGTATGGTATGCGGGTATGGTGTGTAGGTGTGAATGAGGTATGGTGTGTAAGTATGAGACGCAAATTTCTGTAGGTATACATAAATGTAGGTTCAAATTTCTATGGGTATGTAGGTATATTCTATAGGTATTTCATTAGGTATGTAGGCATAGGTATGTAGGTATGAGGCAGAAATATTTTAGCTCAAATTTCTCGAGTAGGTACGTTCTCTAGTTTAGGAGTAGGACTGTGTGCCTCGATGCAGAACTTTTGTGGATATTTTCTTATAATTTGCACAGTATTTCATTGTTTTCGCGGTTGAGTTTTCACATCATTTAATATTCGTACGCGGAAATAATTTCGTTGTGTATAATTCGTGATGTTTGTATACCCTTTCATTCCAGCAGCTGTTGAATGATTGATAACCCATTTTTTCATTCTTTCTTCAAAGTAAAAGAATTATTCACTGAAATATGTAACATTACAACACGCAAAGGCTACTATACACGACGCCTTTTCTTCAATGAAAAAAGTTTCAACGCCTTCGCTCGGTTCAGCTCCAGCTTCGAGAATGCTTAAAGGAACAAAAATATCTGCCCCCAAAAAAATCCGTTCGCATACACAAAACGAACATGAGTAGCGGAATTTAAGACAGAGCTAAAAAATAACCTCGAGTGAACCAATGCTGTTAATAGCCGGTAGCCGTTGACAATCACAATTTCGTGAATATTAGGTGAATATGTAGTACATAAGGAGCCTTATAGTTTGAAAATCTAGCCAAGCACCAAATGATCGAACAAAACTCGAATAAGCCCTCAGATAATTCAAACCAAATGAATCGTGACTCGATCATTTGCATCGTAACTCGAATAGTAGTTCGATTGTTTCAATTATTCATAATATTTTTCCTTTTTAATTGATAATTCCATTTCAAATGAAAAAGTCACATAACTCTGAAAAATAAAAGCAGAAAATTTCCATTTTCATCCTTCAAAAATCGGGTGAACCACCAAATTGCAAGCGCCTGAAAACCGCGTCACGATGGGTTTCGAAACAGAGCTCTGACACTCCGGGCTTGGATTGTTCGCTAAGACAAAGCGCTTCCAGCACGAGGTCTTTCCCTCACGTTCGTGCACTCAGACGTTAAGCGCTTTGCCGTCGTTTTTTACGAACTAACAGCACCTCCGTAGAGTCGGGTCGGGAGACTGCTTCATTGTTCTCGTGTTTCTTCTCGTAAAGGACGTACTGTGAATGATAACAAGCATGGACCTAATTTTCAAGGTATTTCAAATTAACAGTCAACTTTGAAGTCAACAATGGACACTGGAACTATCCCAGACCTGGTCAAACTCGGTGTAGTTACCCCAATACTCAAAGGTGGAGAGAAACATGTCCCGAAAAACTATAGGCCAGTAACCTTCACATTGCACGTCATAGAACTGTTTGAAAAAATAATTGTGAAGAATATGGTGCGGTACTTTGAA